>JAFNEN010002194.1:0-36900 GCA_019343175.1 Oedothorax gibbosus
AAAAAACCGCTTTTTAATATTTTTCGCGCTAAAATTTATTTATTTTTTCGCGGAAAACCCCTTATTTTAAAAAAAAAAATCTTTTTTTCCTCAACGTAAGGGCGCCACGAGTGTACGTATAAACATTTCCAATTGCATCTAAAGTATTCGACTACATGTCCCCTTTTTTACCATTATTTGGAAAAAATTACCTTAACTATTATATTACCTAACAATATAAAATAAAGCCCCATTTCGCACTCAAAAAACTAACTCTACTTTTTTTTATATCCACTTTTTTATTTCGATATGAATTACCTTAATTATCATAAAAATATAAAAAAAAAGTATACTTTCACCACTAAACAACCACTACAGCTAAAAACACTCAACTCCACTCTACTTTATATCTAAGGTTTTCCTGTATCTAGGCATTTCCATGACGTCATTGGCATTTCCGTGACGTCTTGGGGCATTTTCGTGACGTCATTGGTTTTTTCCGTGACGCATTGGTTTTTCCGTGAGGGTTTTTGGATTCCATCCCATCCCACAATCCCCCACTGATGCAGAACTCCCTTTTTCTCCTCACATTGCCCAATTTTCAGATCGCGGGGAAAAATTTTTTTAAATTAAATAATAGTTAAAAAGTTGATGGTTTTTTTATTAGGAAAAAAATAATGCTGAAACCGGTGGCCAACTGGCGCTAAAGCTGCCATAATCAGTAAAAAACAAAATAACGAATACAAAAACAAAAAAGTAAAACAAAAAAATGAAATATATAAAAATAAGATATGGAAAGAAACCAAAAATGTGGGAAAGGCCATTTCATCAGGAGGTAAAAACCTTAATCCACTATTAAACAATACACTTTTCTGTATTGGGATGGACGAGAGTCAAATCAAAAAATCCCAATTTTACCCCGAAGTGTACTGTGGAATTTCCAGAAGAGAATTAAAAACAAAATCAAAATTAAAAAACAAAATCAAAATTAAAACATAGATAAAGACACACTTACATAAAGCAGATGAAGCGAATAAAAAACAACCAGAAACTTTGAAGCCAACAGCTTCTCACAAAATCCGAACTAAAAACTTAGGTGAAACTATTGACAGTTACAGTGTAGAAATTAAGTGCGGTGAAGGAAAAAATAGACTATGAGTAAAAATTTATGACGTCCAAAGAAAATTATTGCAGATACTTCTTTATAAATTTTGGAGGGAAATTGTTTTGATAAGTGTACGATGGAGGTCAAGTTTTTGGGAATTTTTAAAGTTATTGACGTTGCGGATGATATTAATGCGATGTAGGTGATTTTATAATGCAATTTCTATAGATTTTAAACAGAAAGATTAGAATTCCAAGGAATAAGCCGAATAACATCAAAATTAAAGTCATTACGTTTATATAAATGTTGGTATTGGCAGAGTTATCTGAGATCTGAATTTGTATGTCTAAGAATTGTAATGAAGAGATAGAGCTATTGGATTTCTTAAGAAAAAGTTCTGATGGGTAATTTTGTGCCAAAGGTGTATAAAGACAGGATAATCAAAGACAATCAGGTCATCAAGAAATCGGAAGGCAGTGAAGTTTAAAAGATTGTAGTTTTTCTCAAACCAGTGTAAAAATAAATTTGCAAGGATAGTTGAAAAGGAACTACCTTGTGGTATTCCATTAACTTGTTGGTAGATTTGTTCACTATTGTAAATAAAATTATTAAAAATGCAAAAATTAATTAGTTTTTTTCCAATATTCCTGACTAATATTTAATATACTATTGTAATCATTAAAATAAGCAGTGAGGACGTCTTTCAGGTGAAATAAAGTTAGGCTAGAAAATAAATCTTTGAAGTCAAAAGTGTCAAAACTGAATGAATATTCTTGTTATGCAAGTGTTCTAAAACAGGTTTATTTGTTGTTAATAATCCAAGTAAAGCCTTCACCGACAATAAAATTGTAAAGTTTGTTCAGCAAATTAAAAAAGATATCACCAGGTTTATTGATGTAAGTGTTGGAACCACAGGTTATAAAGCGAAAAGCTAAAGGGTTTTGTGGGGAATTTTGGAGTGATGGTAACATAGGGAAATTTAATGGAGGAGTTATTAATTTTAAAATATTTATTGAAGGCAATAATCTTTTTACATACACTTTTGAAGTCCAAATTGGAGAGTTTGTATGTGTCGGATGATTTTAGTTCATTGTCAAGAAGAGCAAGTAGAAGTTTTTACAAATGAAAGCATAATTATTGGAGGCTTTGTCCACTGGAGTTATAATAAAATTATTTTGGATGTGTTTGATAGAAGCTTTTAAGTGCTTTTGGTTGTAGTGGAGAAATTAAAATTATAAAAGTTGTTATCTATGAAGGTTTGAAAATGTTTAAAAAGTGTCCACTTCCACATAGTGAACTATTCCAAGGGTGTGTTATACTGATAAGAAATTTTAAGGATGAAATTGTCAATATTATTAAGAAAAGAAAGCTTATATATTTATCATATTTTTTATGGAAGATTGGGACTGAATTTAGTGCCTTTTGAAAGGACATCCCTTAATTGTGGATCTTCAATTAAATTTAGATCACCAGTGATGATGTGATTGTGATGACGATCAATGAAATCTTTATAATGGGGGTCTGTGCAGCAGCAGTTAATGGTATCACGGTGAGAGACGGTATTAGAACAAAAATCATTATAGTTGAAAATGGATCTGCCAAATGGAGTGGTGTATTTGAAGGCTTTGGAAAGTTTAGGTTCTTAATAGGGAAAAGGTTAGATATTTATTGATAGTATTGTGAAAATTGAAATGATCATAACTTGGATGTAAAAAATATCGAATGTAAAGAATCTCTTATCCTTCTTATTTAGGAGCAGTCATTTTCGAGGTTTTAAGCTTTAATAGGGTCAAAGACCAAAATTTTAAAGTGTGTGTTTTTGAAAGTGAGATTGTTTTAGAGAATCGAAAAAGTGAAGTGAGAAGCTGTTGGCTTCAAAGTTTCTGGTTGTTTTTCATTCGCTTCATCTGCTTTATGTAAGTGTGTCTTTATCTATGTTTTTAATTTTGATTTTGTTTTTTTAAATTTTTATTTTTGTTTTTTAATTCTCTTGGAAATTCCACAGTACACTTCGGGGTAAAATATGGGATTATTTGATTTGACTCTCGTCCATCTCAATACAGAAAAGTGTATTGTTTAATAGTGGATTAAGGTTTTTACCCTTTGAATATGATTTTCTCTGTGTTATTCAATACATATTTTTAAAAGAGTGGTTTAAATCAAAGAAGCTTTATGTAAGGAACAAAATATAAAAAAGTTTATAATGATATCTCATATATAGCTCCTGAGAAAAATGTTCCTAAAGTTAGGTAAATAAATTTAAAGCGACCGCCTCAACCTACTGGGCTCCCCAGCCCCCATATCTTTTTTAAACTATAAAAGAAAAACCCAAAAATAGTAAAATAAAATTCTTCTCGGAGGTATAGCTGTAAACAAGTTCACCTTCAAACCCAGAGATTCGAGGATCGAATGTAGTCCTCCTATAAAGCATAACATCAATAAAACATATACCGTCCAGAGAGAGAGGATTTGTGCATGTTAAATCCATTGTGGCGCAACGGCCTATAATCTTGTACGACATAGCGAATTGGTTCCCGTCAGATATAAGCATCGTCTTTTTCACGGCATTTCAAAATTACGAGGCACGTCGACAAAAATTCACGTATATCTATTATGCGATGTTTAATTTATTTCTAATTTAAGTTCTAAAACCGCGTACAGTAGAACTCCAATTATCCGAAGCGGGACTGATTATCCGAATGTCAGAAAAAAATTCACCCGTCCTACCTAGTAATGTTTGTCTTTGTTGGATGTCATGTCTAGAAAATCTTTTTGTAGCGACCAAAAAAATTATTAGGCATGACATGCAACAGAGACTAATAGTAATAGTTAGGCGGGTATAAAAGTTTATATGTCACACACATAAAATTTTCAACCAACTGTAACTGCTTTGATTTTTTGCACTCATCTGTTATTTATGTAAATTATCTTTTTTGAATATATATAGTGCAGAAAATTTTTGTATATCTATCATTCACCATGGCTTCTAAAAGAAACCTACTTATTTCAACATAAATTGAAAAATTATTACAAAAGTTTTTACTCAATTTGCCAAACGACACTTTATTAGAGGATTTGGTTGGATTGATGACGACCGAAACTGGAAGTTACGCGGTGAGTTACAGTTGCTTATAGCCCAAGTGTAGCTTTCGTGCGACGTTATTCAATTAACCTGCAAACTAAGTGTGTCATCCCGTCTTCTCGAAGGGAAGATGGTTTTTGGTACATGTATTTCCGGCTTGTGCGCTTGATCAGAGACCCGCTTATAAACCTTCGTCAAGTAAGACAGACATTGACATAATTTTTACTGACACAGAGAGAGAAATTACACCCAGGGCGAAGGCGGGAATTTCTCGAAGGGAGTGAAAGATACGTTGACAAGGGAGGGGCTTAGAAAAAGTAGTTTAAAAGTGACCAATCGGCTATTTATAGAACGATTGAAATCAGAGATAATCAGGATGAAAACGTCAATCAATGAATTGAACATGGTGATTTGCTGGTCTCGAAATCCTCTGACCCTCCCTCTATAGCAGTTCCGATATCTTCACCAGATGTCGCCCTCGGACACGTTTAGTTGGCTCCTCGGGGCTATTCCCCCTTAAAACTCAGTTTCGCGAAGAATAAAAATAATATGTATATTTAAGACTAGCAAATAAATACCCGTACTTCGCACGTACTAAAAAAAGTTTAAATTGATCCAAGTATATGTACAATTTAATCCAAATTATAGGATAATAAACTTATGTTATTATTCCCGCTCGTTGTAAAGTATAAAATACCTTTATTTATATTACCTAAAAAATTCAAAATAAAAAAAATACGCTATAAATGCACTCATAAAAGTCATCGTAATTTTCCTCATAAACATATAAAACCTTTAGTTCATTTAGCGCGTTTTTGGAAGGAATTTGCCGAGAAAAGTGATTTAGCTACAAAACACTCTTATTATACAGCTCTACTACAATGGCCTTCGAACAACAAACCAGCTTATAAATTTAAAAAAAAAGTATTTGGCGCCTTTAGGTAAGAATTTGGCGTGTTTGGCAACGTATTTGGCGAAAAATGAAAATAAAACCCTAAAATGTAGCTCTAGTATGATGGCCTTGAACAACCATCGTAGTTATAATTCACGGAAGTAGCTTAAATATGCACATTTTTTTCAATCAACATAACCATCAATGAAGAAATACATCACCTAAACCCACAATAAAATCCTAGAATGGAGACTGCACAGAATTACGTCACTTGAAACATGTCAATTATTTTTCAAATAATTAATTTAGTTTCTGAAGGTAATGGCAACAGAATAAAATAAACATTTTCAATTTTAAATATTTTCGTTAAAAGTTTTATTTAATTTTTTCAGCAGATGGCATCAGGAAAGTAAAAAAAAAATGATCGGATTTGAGCGAAAGTGGTGTATTTTTTTCAGAATATTCCAGTTTTCTCCAAAAATAGAACATTTTGAGCTCTGAAAGTTCAAAATCTGTAACTTAAGTATGAACTACACATCTGTGCCAAGTTACGAGTCAAACACATGTCTAGTTTATGAGTCTATAAGAGACATACCCACAAACAAACACACACACAAAACTTCATTTTTTTGATTATAGATTAGAAGTTTAAAATCAGCATACTTGACTTATGTTTTACCAAAAAACTTCATTTTTTCATGTAATAGATTTTTACGATGAAATAGTTTTTCCCCGAAAATGAAAATTTCTGACATTGCAGTCCAAAAAATTCTGATTTTTCCATGTATTCTACGTCGCACCGTACGCGGAAAAGTGACCTATCGGCCAAAATTGACTTTTTGAGTTAACACTTCTATAGGATGCAAAATTCCGATATCTATTGATTGGTGCAATCGGCATAGCGATCCGACAATTAGTTCGTCTGCAATTAATAGATAGGTATTTTTTTCCGAATTCGTTTTTGGATGAAAATGAGCGGGAAAGAAAGACCTATCGCACTAGGCGATTTTTCGCTATGTGTTTGCACCTGCTACGGCAATGAAGTTAAGTTTGAAGTGCTTAAATGGAAAGGTTGAAGTCGGAAATTGACGGGACGCGCATGGAGGCTTTTTTGGTAGGCATAATGGCCAGTGTTGCTGCCACTTTAACGAGAAAAATACTACGAAAAAAATACTATTTAATTCTAAAATTACAAAAAAATACTAGAAAAGGATTTAAAGTCACTATAAATATTCCAAAAATGCAGTTAGTATTTTACGATATTTTTTTTTGTAATTTTAGAATAATTCTAAAATAAACTCTAAAATTAAGTTAAAAGTTTAGTTATAAAGTTCAAAGAGCATATTAGTATTTTAGAATAATTCTAAAATTACAAAAAAAATATCGTAAAAATACTAGCTTCATTTTGTAATATTTATAGTGACTTTAAATCATCCTTTTCTAGTATTTTTTTTGTAATTTTAGAATTAAATAGTATTTTTTTCGTAGTATTTTTCTCCTTAAAGTTGCAGCAACACTGGCCATTATGCCTATCAAAAAAGCCTCCATGCGCGTCCCGTCGTTAGCATTGGAGGTCACGTGATCAGACAATCTAACCCTAACAGCCATGTGACGAGTATGTGACGAAAAGCGATATCACATACAAGTCACTGAAGATCGCTGTGATGTCACATTCAAAGTCACTTTTTTGTCACATAGAAGTTGAATGTCCGCTTTTGTTACGTATCTTCTACGTAACATGGATATCGCAGCAATGTCGCATTGCGACTTGGATGTGACATAACTGACTTCTGCGACCAGCATGTGATTTAGTGATGAACATAATATTACAGCAATGTCGCATTGCGACTTGTATGTGACATAACTGACTTCTGCGACCAGTATGTGATTTAGTGATGAACATAATATTGCAGCAATGTCGCATTGCGACTTGTATGTGACATAACTGACTTCTGCGACCAGTATGTGATTTACCCAGCTAAAAATAAACTGCAGTAAAATTTTTCTGGTGGCGCCATCTAGTGAAATGTTTTTAAATCTCACAAAGATAAATAATTATCAGGAAGTTGAGTTGTATTTATACCCAAGTAGGAAGGCAGGAGCACGGGATTTGATCTGGGGGTATTTGTATAGCTGTTCAGCGCGCTACCAACTGCGCTATTGGAGCTTGCAAATTGGAGCGCGTTTTAAAATTAGGAAGGGTATATCTTATAATTGAACATACAAAATTACACAATCCATGGATTCGATTATAGTCAATAAATTTGATTCATGATTTTGCGTACAATTTGTCTATGATTTTTATTTAAAAATATTTAAATTAGATTTAATTAATTGTTCTAAGGGGGTAATAAATAAATTGGATGCAAATTTTGTGAGTTAGAAAAAAAAAAATATATCTTAAGAATTCCTTTAAGATTAATTTATTTTTAAATTTTTTACAAAAAGATGAGAGCAAAGCTATTGAGCAAACTGAAATATTAAGCAAATAATTTTTAAATCTGCTTTTTTGTTTAAATTTTACTGTCTCTTTATTATAGGTGGCATTATTTTTTTTCTTTTTTGTAAAATCAAATCAAAAACTTCCATGGAAATTGGAAAAAAGAATATGAATCGCCAATTATAGCTTTGATATCGTTTCTGAATTTTTAGAAGTTACAGATTAACAAAATCTAGATCTGCGATTTGAACTTCCTCATTACTAAATTTAATGTAATAAACTCATTTTTAAATTTTCCTGGAAACTTAAGAATATTTTACCAACACAGAAATAATTTTTTTTGCAAACATTTTGTCCACAGGAAGGCACAACAAAAATGTACCCGTTTTACATGCGTAAAATATTAAGCTAATTTGCAAAAAATCTGCAAATGTTTACATTAAAAATTAAATGTTTTTCTGCGAAAAATTGCAACAATTTTTAGCTGGGATACAATTACTACAAGTGTAAAATATCATTTAAAAAATAAAGAGCAATTTTAAGATAAAGATTCACTACAAAAAAAATTTACAGTATTTTTGGGGTTAATGCACACATTATTTTTAAAAATAACTTCAAATAAACTTTAGATTAGTTTTTAAAAAAAATAGCTGAAATACTTTAAGCCAAGATGAAACTACGAAAAATCTACAGTATTTTTGTCCTTAACCAGCTTATATAATTTTTTAATAGATCACTTCAAATCACCTTTAGATAAGTTAAAGTATTTAAAATCAGATGGCCCTTCAAAAACCTACAGTATTTTTGCAGTTAACAGCCCAAGTAACCTTTGAAATTAATTACGCTTCAAATTAACTTTAGATTTTATTGCAAAATAACTGAAGTTTTTTTTACAGTCGACATTCTTCTACAGAAAATCTGCAGTTGACTGTAGAAATACTTCAAAATCACTTCGCTTCTGTAGAAAAACTGCAGTTTATTTTTAGCTGGGTATAGTGATTAACATAATATTGCAGCAATGTCGCATTGCGACTTGTATGCGACCTAGGTGACTTGCGTGGCGAATTAGCGACGAACTTGACATCGCAACAAGGTCACAAAGATCATGTTGCAGCCATATTGGTATGGGACAAAAAAGGGATATCACATACAAGTCACAACACAATGCCACTGCAATATCACATTGTGATATCACTGGAATATCATATACAAGTCACATTGTGACGGGGAATAAAGCGACATCACTGTGTCATCACATACATGTCACAATGTAATGTCACTACAAGAGCAAATTGCGACATCTGTGGGATATCCCCATTGGTGACTGGGATTTAGATGACATCACTGCGATATCACATACGCACAATATGATGTCAAGTCACAATATGATGTCACTGCAAGATCGCATAGTGACATCCTTTTGATATCGCATACCAGTCACATTGTGACGGTGACTTACGCGATATCACTGTGATGTCACATACTTGTCACATTGCGACTGTGACCTAGAGTGACAAAAAATTACGTTGCCGCGACGTAACTGTGACAAACCTGGCTGTTAGGGAATACTTTAATTATGATATCTATGTATAAATCTAAACTCAATTGCTACAACTTGACAGTTTGCGATATAAAGTCAGTGAATTCAACTGTATACTTAAGGTATGAAGTATCCTTACAATTTTTAAAATTTAAAACTTTTTTTATATTTTTATGAGTTTTAAAATGATTTTAAAATTTTGATAATGCTTCAAAATTTTATTTTTGTTTTTAATTTTAAACATGACTCATAGCAAAAACTTAGATTGAAAGGTTTTTGTAGAAAAATGTGGATATCATTTCTTATATCTTGTAAGTCCTGATTTTGTAAAAGTCATTCGTTTTATAACACCTATTTTTTTTATATAAACAAAGTATTATGATTTCAATCATTGAATATATTAAATTATAAAAATAAACATGACTTTAAAATAATATCGTAATTACATGATAAGAGATAAACCTTATTACATAAACTTCATTAAATTGGTTAAACAAGCTTTTTGTTAAATTTATTTTTAAAAAAATATTCTTATTGTTGATCAATATATTATTAGATTAAAAATGCATTAAGTAAATGATTATTCTTATAAGTATGTTTCCTTAATATTTAGAATGAATTTAGCAGCAAACCGGTCTTCATAAGAACCGTTTAAAGTTTTGGTAAAAATTCGAATTATAACAAAATCGTTCCAAATGAGCCTAGATCAAAAATATTTGGCATGGATATCAGGTTTATGAGTATCAAAAGGTATGCATAGTCATTTATTACTTTAAATTTGCCTTTGCTGAGTAATTTTCAGATAGGTCTTTCTTTCGCGAACAAAATCGTTCAAATTTGTACGCGAAAGAAAGACCTATCTGAAAAATATCTCATCAAAGGCAAATTTTAAAAAAAATGACTATTAGTAAAAAATTAGTAAAAAAATGACTATGCATACCTTTTGATACTCATAAAACGGATACCCATGCCAAATATTTTTGATCTAGGTTCATTTGGAACGATTTTGTGATAATTTGAAATTTTACTAAAACTTTAAACGGCTCTCCTGAAGAATGAAATAAGCACAGGCATATTTTTACCTCAAAAAATTATGGATACACCACATAAAGTTTTGCAAAATATAGCAAATTAATAAAGAGTCAATATTTCGTTGCATGTCCTTTAGCTTTTATAATGTCCTCCAAACGTCTTGGGACTGAATCAACCAATTTTTGGTGGTATCTGGAGATATTTTACCCCATTCTTCTTGTAACACTTGCTTTAAATGGCTTTTGTTCCTAATGTTATGTCTTTGGACCGCTGTTTCGAGCGTGGACCACAAATTTTCGATAACATTGATATCAGGTGATTGTGGAGGTGTGTGCAATTGCTACTTGTAATGAAAAAGACACCACAATTTATCATTACGCGCCGTGTGTTTGGGGTCATTGTCTTGCTGGAATATAAAGTTTCCATCTAATCCCAATTTTTTGCACTTTCTTTCAGATTTTTCTGAAGTATATCTATATAGATTTTATGATCCATTATTCCATCAATAAAAACTAAATTTCCTGCACCATTTGAAGCCATACAACCCCAAACCATGACGGAGCCGCCACCATGTTTAATAGTTGGACGTAATTTTTGGGATCCAGAGCAGTGTTGGGCTTTCTCCAAACGGTTTTGACGACCATCACTACCGAAAATGTTAAATTTGCTTTCATCACTAAATATAACTTTCTTCCAAAAGTTATCTGTCTTCAATTGATAAGTTTTTGCAAACTCCAAACGCTTCTTTTGATTTTGCAAGCTTATAAACGGTTTCTTTCTAGCTACTCGACTTTTATATCCAGCATGCCTAATCACATTTCTCACAGTTTCAGCACATACACTTCTGCCAATGATTCGAGAAGTTTCTGCAGCAAGTTTAACTGCACTTACTTTAGGATCAATCTTGATATCTTTCAGGATTTTCCTTTTGGCTACATCACTCAAAATAGCTTTTCTTCCTCTTCTTTATTTTCAATTAATCCACCGCTTTTAAATCCTTCAATGACTTTCTGGACACACGAGTGGCTTCTACCAACAATTTCAGCTATTTTACGATAAGAATTTCCATTGTTAAATAACCTTATTATAAATTTTCTGACGTCAATACTAGTCTCTCTTCGAGAGCCATTATCAGTTTTAAAATGTCTTTAAATTAATGCAACAAACCTCAAAACACAAAACTAACAGTCAGGAAGGAAAGTTAAACTGTAGGCACGCAGAAAGGAAGCCCGCAGAAAAAAATAAGAGCTAGTTAAACAAAAATCTTATTAGTGTATCCTCAATTTTTGAGGTAAAAATCTGTATGTGTTTATTTTAAATACTTGTGAAATTTTTGTTTTAGATATTTCTTTGTGATTTTTCGTTATTTGTACTATAATTTAACCATTTTCTTTTGTGCTAAAAAAAAACACTTGGTATTCTAGATAATGTGTAATTTCTATTCTTAGTTGGATTTGCCAAGTAAAACTAAGGTGTATCATCAATTCTTTGAGTCACTGTACCTTTTCTTAAAATCTATAAATCCCCTTTTTGGGTTTTAAATTTTTGTATGTATTAAGTAAACATTTTACTTTAATTTGAACGAGGGATTTTAAGATTTTTTTATTAGTTTGGTTGAAATTTTTTTTTTGTCAAACTTCTCATAAATTGAGACTTTTCGTGTAATTTTTCCATGTTTACACAACTTTTGAAATATGTCTATAAACAAAATGCAGTAAGTTTTCCGTTCAAAATGATCTATGTTAAATTACACACAATTTAAGATAAAATTTAAGTATATAGGAGCAATAGTTTTTGAGAAAAGGTACGTCGAAGTTTCAAAAACATAGTTTTGTGTAAAATGAATTTAAATTTAAAAGTTTTACCTTATTGATATTTCCCAGATCCATACACATCATTAAGTGGATTTTTTTTGCAAGCCTGTCTTGTTCCCTTTTCCTTTTCATTCTTTTTTGTTTCCTAGCTTCTTTTGTATTCTGGGAATGGGCATATTTTAATCTCTCATCAGCTGCTCCTCGTCCAGTCGGCGCATTGCTTTTTCCATGAAATACCCTGGTGAAACTTCCAATTTCTCCAGCACTTGTAATTTTGAAACATTTCCAGTATTAAAGTGAGCGACAGCATCGTATACTCCAAAGGATAAAGTTTCTGGGTGTACAAAAGTCGATTTTGGCACACGCGACCATATGACATTATTCAGGCTTTCATTTGGGTGTTTCCATGCAAACACTTTTTGAGAAGATCAGGGTGGGCAAGATCTTTGAAAGTGGGTCGCATAGCTTCCATGACAGCAGATGGTAATGTATTTTTATGAATATGTGACTCGTTTATAGCGATCGCTTTGTTGTACTTGCACCAAGAGTCTTCGCCACTTGGACAAAACCCGTGTTGTGGCGTTTCGTCAGTTGATATCTTGTGCAAGAAAATTGCCCAAACTGCCCTTTTCATTTGATGTACACTTGAAAGGTTATTACGAATGGCAAGTCCATAATAATTTTGGATACTTTCGATTTGGCTGTCCGTTAATCTGTTTCTGCCTGAAAGTCCTTTTCCATCAGAAAGAAGTTGTCCCTGAAGTTTTTTTTTAAAGTTCGCAATCTTGTTCCCATGCGCTTTTGCACATGTCCTATGCACTCCAATTTTTCGATTTGACAACTACTACCATAAATATTCTTACCCGAAACAGTCGTATATGCTTCGAGTCTACGTCTCCTAAGTATTTTGTGTAACAAAACACCATGCTTCTGTAGTGATCTTTCAAAGATATTTACTGCTCCAGTTACCTCCATCATACCGATTACACCATCGAATTTCCCTTTTTGCATGTTGCAGAGTGGTTATATTTGTCTTTGCATGAACAGTGTTTTGAAAAGACTTCCACGTCCAACACTTTGCCAGTATCAACACTGGTCACACTTACCACTCCGTTCAATGATGTGTAACCGCGCTTCTGCCACGAGCCGTCTACACCCACCGCTAAGACCGTACAGTTATCATTTTCAGCAACTGCTTCCTCAGCTGCTTTCGCCATAGTTTCGCAACTTACTTCCTTCACAGCTGCAAGCAAGTCTTTAGAATAACGAGTCTTGTTGGAGGATTTGGGAGATTCATAACCCCACAAAAAGTTCGACCAGCTTCTGCTCCTTTACCAATGCATCTAAGAGCATACACGAATCGAGTATTTACACAGAACTTGGAACTATTTGGCAAATTTCAGAGGTGTTAAAAGTGTAAAAGTTATTACAAGAATCATATACCAAGTGCAGATCCACACAGAGGCCAGAATTATTTCCAATTCTAAGTTCAAGTCCATTATCACAAGATTTACATCGAACTTGCTGTTTAAATATCACTGCTAAAATATTAGCATCGATGATCAAATTTGCTTTCAATTTTTCATCATTTCGGATTTCATCTGACGTTTTAGTTGTATAGCTGTCATCAAGATTTGGTATTTTTCGCTCTTTTGCACATTTTTCTGTCTTTTTGATTTCACTTGGTTCTGAAGGATTGCAATTTACATTGAACTGCCGCTTCCTCTTCTTGAACACTTTAGTTGTAGACCGTGGCATTCTTCCAAATTGAAACACTTTCACAGTGAAAATAAATTGGTTATATCAAATAAATGAATTCTATTTCGTACAAAATCAAAGCAATTCGAGTAAAAAAACACCTTTTCTCAAAGCAAAATTCAAATTCGCAGCGTGGTTGATAGTAAACAAAAAGGCAAAAACAATGTCATTCAGTGAAAGCTACAGTTAACTTACAAATTAGTTTTACTTTAAAATAATTTTTTAATTACTTTAGTAAAATTAAAGTTGTAACAAATTATAGTTAGTTTCGGAAATCGCATTTCCCTAAGTGGGCGTCGTCTCGAAAAAAATCTGTATTGACTTTTTCAAATAAAATTAAATAGACTTCACATTGGGCTACAAACAAAAACAATACATCGTTGGAAAGGAAATGATTTAAGATTCACAAACTATAACAATCTCAAAATCGATTTTTCAAGGTACATATTAGGGTACTGATCCCCCTAATGCTGTTACTTTTTTACAAACAGTAAACATTCAAAACCCAATGTCTCCAACATTGACTTAAGCCACTTTTACACTCAAACATCAACATGCCGGACTTTCGTAGCTTCGCGAAAACATATAAGCAAAAGTGGCTTAAGTCCAAGTTGGGATATTGGGTTTTGAAAGTTTTCCCTCATTTCAATCCAGTTTTTTTTAGTAAAAACGTAATTTGAGGGTTCAAGATGTTGATAATCTGAACTTCGGTGCTTTGCTTCAGGGAGCCGAAGTCCTAATTATTTGTCAGTGGTTCTCCTTGCTATGAGAAACCGAATGAAATACAACTTATTTCAACTATTTCGTTTCAATTACTGATTATAATGGTGAATTAGAGACTGATACTTTGAACATCAAACTATTATGACTTAATTTGAACAATATATATATACTCTTCAAAGCCCGGATTTCACGCTTCCTGGGTCTACTCAGCACATCACAAAATATATGTATTTTAATACAATTTTTTAAAAATTATATGCATATAATGAACATCAATAATGTAAAAAATTTCTGTAATAATTGGTAATAATTAATCATAACAGATTGATCGAGGATATGATTTGAAAGTATATCAAAAGTACCAATTTGGAGATCTGTGACTCAGAAATGCAACTATATTTAAGGTGATATAACATTAAACTCAACTCAAGCACTCAATTAGTATCTAGAACGTATCTTTCTTATATTCTCGTCAACAAATATTGTTAATTTACTTATTCGATTGCTAATAATTTTTCAATTACTAATATCCATTAAATTTTATTGAACCTAATCATGTAGTAGTAAAGTTTCTTTTATTTAAATTTATACGTATTAAATTGGAGTAGGAATTAAAAATGTTAAACAATTGAGAAATAACAGTTTAAAAAAATCCTATAATGAATAATTAAAAATGGTGATCTTGAAGCATAGCTTTTGCCTAGGCATCCGAAATAGTAAAATAAAAATAGCAGTAAATAGCAATTTAGACCCTAGCAACATTAGACCCTGGACAACGACCTAACACCCTCACTCAAAAAAAGCTTTGTCATTCTTCAAGACAGCATTGCACTTGCACTCACAATCACCCACACTCTTTGCTCCAGGCTCTCTGCGGGGGATCCATTATGTCCACATCTCTTTTTTTATGCCCCTATTTTCAGACTAGGGTAAAAGAAAGATGTCGTGGGAGAATTTTCGCTACCCTCTTTGAAAGCCGACGATTGGGATCGTATAATGCTTTTACTGCCTTAGAGGAGGGGTCAACTAAAATAGAGGACGTCTAGACACAGACAGCCAGGCATGTAGATTGCAGAGTCATGGTCATTGTCGAATTTTTTAAGGCAATAAAAAGTACACTACACGCGGGCTGTAAACGGGTTTCTCTTTGCTCCTGTTTAATGGATGTCACATACGATCTCAAGTTTTGCGGCTTGCGGGATATTATATTACTAACTTAAAAAAGAACTTTTTATGCAGTGTTTTAATGAAAAGACATATATATTGGAAATTGTTTTCTAATTTTTATATATATAGTTCATTTTTCTAATATTTTTAATTTACAAAGTACGGTTCATGACGTTTGTAATGTTTCTTCCGGAATTAAACATTTGTTGATCGTTGAAAATAAGGTAAGAAGATATTTTTTATATTATATATTGTAAACGATTTTCCTTCGCACAGAATAGTAGACGGCTTATTCTTTCTAGAAAAAAAAATCCTCCACATGAATGCACGATTTTTTTATTTTTATTTTTCCTTTTTCTACAATTTCCATTCTATTCGCACTTTGTACATGTAAAAACAATATTTCTTTCTTTTCGACAATTTGATAAGTTAAAAAAATGGGAATTTCTGATTGAATGGGGATGTCCTTATGGCTAGCTGGTCGTTGCAATATTGCATAATGTGTAGAAATATATATATATTTAAAAAAAATGAAAAAAAGTCATCCCCTCAAAATTGGTTTCCAATGACAATTTTGCTAGAGATTACGACTTCTTTTATTGTAATTATTGAGAGAATCAATTATTGATTCTTGTCTTTAATATCAAATTTAGTAGTTTCTATTTTTTTTAGATAAATTTAGTTTGCAATTTTTAAGACTCAAGGATAAGCATATTTCTGTTTTCAAATAAAGTAATGATTTAAAATGTTCTTAAAAAATTAAAATTTGAGAAATCCCTTTAGAATATCAGAAGACCAATTTTTGCCAACAATTTTTGTCCGTGCGCAAATAGTTTTTTTTTTGTTATTAGTCTACAGTTGTTTAAAGAAATTTAAGAATTATCAAATGTTGTGTGAGATTTGCTTTTTGAAAGAATCAGTAGAGGAAAAGCTAATTTCGAAAGAATTTAAATTTGTTTTTTTCTTATTATTTGTCTAGTAATTATCACATATACTTGATCATGTTTTCTTTAATTTTTGGTTTAACAATTTGCTGATGCTTAAATATGAACAGAATATCCGCTTAGATTTCCAAAACTAAAATGGGACTTTTTAATCAAATTATAGCAAAACTTAAAATAAAATACTTTTTGTTTGGTAAGTTGTCATGTTAAAAGAAAGATTTTTCATGCCTCAGAACTATGCCATTTCCTCATTTGGTCTTTTTAATTATGCTTTTTTGGGTGTAGTAGATGCTGAAGCTAAGTTTTATTTCTATTCTACACAAAAAATATTGTTAATTATTGAATATGAATAGTTTTACTTCTACCTAACGAGATTATTTTTCTCACGTGTGATTTTTCTCTTACCTCCCCCCCCCCTGACCTTCTAACTACCTTTATAAAAAAAATTGACCAGTGGAAAAATTCTTAAATATACACTGGTTTAATTGATACACTGGTTCAATTTCTATTTCAAAATATGTATTTACTTGCAATTCAAAGACTAAAAAATTTGAATACAATAAAGTTCAAAGATTTTATTAAAAGCTCAGAAAATAATAAAAGCTTATTTTATTTTTAAACTATAGAAAACAGTTACTTTTTCCGATTTACTGCAATAAATTTTTCAAAAAAAATCTTTCGAACTGATAGTTTTACTTGCTTTAGAAAAATTTATAAAACGTCAATTAAAAATGTAATATTCAATGAAATACATTAAACACCTATTAAATAAATTTAAATTAATTCAATTAATTTTTTATTATTACCTTTACTTTATTATTATTAAAATAAATTAATTCACATTATTTAATAAATATTTAATTTACAATAAGTAATAAAATCTAATTTATATGATGTAATTAATTTTACATGGATTTAATTAATTATACGTGATTTAATTAATTATACATGATTTAATTAAGTAATTACCTAATTATTGAAAATAGTATATATTAGTATCAGTTGCAGTTAATTAAAGCATTTACTAATTAGTTCACATAGAAATATAAATCATGTCCCCCCCCCCGTGGTTTGGCCAACGTGTTACGCATTAATGTAAATTATTTGTTTTCTTTCTTAAAAAATATTAGCATCTTTATAATAATTTTTTATGCCGAATGCCGCTTTGATTGGTCGTAAAATTTGACCCCCCCCCCCAAAAAAAAAAAGTTCGCCGCTCTAGGCTACAGCCTACTTAGCCTAATTAGAGATCCGGCCCTGGTCTGATCCCCTTAAGGGATTTTTTAAAAACTGTTAGTTCTCAATTGTTTTAAATTTGTAAGTACTACTCCAATTTAATACTTATAAATTTAAATGTAAGTAACTTTACCACTACATGATTCGGTTTAATAAAATTAAATGGATGTGTGGTGCTAGTAAAATGAACGATCTAGTGAAACGAAACTATTTCAACCAATATGTCATCTTATGTAACTCGTTCTGGTTATATGCAAATGTTGATGTATTTGATTCTCTATATAAGCGTGCACTGCCCATGTTCCGGCAGTCTCGCTTATCTGTAGCACTATGCCTTAAGCACAGTATAAAATTTTACCTTTTAGTTACCTTAGTTTATTCTACCTTAGTTGTTTAAATAAATTATACATTTGTTCCTGTTTACAACTAGTCTTCTTTCAAATGCATATCACCTTCTGCAATACAACCTTCTATTAATGAGTCGAGTAGAGCACTGATCGAAGGCCATCAGTATATTCTACAGTGGTGACCCGGACGTGATGAAGGAGCGACTTGATGAAGGAACGAAGGAGCGAACAACTGACACATTTGGACTTGGCAATTTCCGGTAAGTGGGTAAATTGATAGGTTTTGACACGAGACCAGTGGTTTTTTTCAAGGTTTTTCAATTTTTTGGTATTTTGTTGTTTAATCATGGCTAAGGCTGGAGATACCTCCCCAGATCTTATGGATTCTAGCAAAGTTTTTTTTAATCCCAACGGGTCTACTAATCATGTTTCTAACCCTAATGGTGTTCCAAATCCTAGTCTTTCCCTACCTGGTCATTATGATATACTGTTGTCAATGCAAAAACAGATCTCGGCTCTGCAGGAGAGCTTAGAAAGGCTTTCTAGAGATCGATTTCGAGGTCATGACTCTGAACGTCCCCGCCGTAGGTCAAATTCTCGTGGTCGGCAACGGTCTCCGGCAGCTAATCGCCGACACGCGATGTGTTGGTATCATTATCGCCACGGAGATAGAGCCCTCAACTGCAATAAACCTTGTAGTTTCAGGGCAGCTCAAAACGAGCCGGAAAACGATCAGGCTCATCGGTGATGGCGACCACGGATGAAAGCCTACGAATGAGTCGTCTTTTTGTTTACGACAAGTATTCCGGTAAGCAATTCCTAATTGATAGCGGCGCATGCGTTTCGGTATACCCGAAAAGATTTGTTAAAGGGATTATGAAAAAGGGCGACTTTTGTCTTTTCGCTGTAAATAACACACAAATTGCTACTTATGGTTCTGTTCGTCTAACACTTAATCTAAATTTACGTAGAGATTTTTCATGGAACTTTATTATTGCAGATGTTCAAATGCCTATTTTGGGGGCAGATTTTTACAACATTTTGGACTTTTGATTGACGTTCGCAATCGACGCTTGATTGATAACGTAACTTCCTTAAGTACAGTAGGATCAGTTACGGGCACACCATCTTTAGGTTTAAGTACAATAGCGGAAAACCTGCCATACGCAGATTTGCTTAAGAAATTTCCTGATATAACTAAACCTTGCATTAATCAAGCACCCAAAAAACATGCAGTTACACACTGCATAGTCACTAAGGGTCCACCAGTGTTTGCTAAAAGTAGGCGTTTGTCCCCCGATAAATTAGCAGCATTAAAAAAAGAATTCAAATCTCTTTTAGAACAGGGCATCATTAGACCCTCGGACAGCTCATGGGGCGAGTCCCATACACATGGTTCGCAAAAGTAACGGTGAATGTAGAGTTTGTGGAGATTTTCGTAAACTTAACTCTATCACTGAACCAGATCGGTATCCATAAGGCTTATCCACGATTTTGCCTTAGAGCTGGAAGGTAAAACCATTTTTTCAAAATTGGATTTAATTAAAGCCTATCATCAGATCCCTATGGAACCTTCAGACGTCAAGAGAACTGCCGTAATTACACCAATAGGTTATTTGAATACGTAAACATGTGTTTTGGACTAAGAAATGCAGCTCAAACCTTCCAAAGGTTCATAGACACAGTTTTGAGAGGACTTGACTTTTGCTACGCTTACTTGGACGATGTTCTTGTCGCTTCAAAAAGTGAGGATGAACACAAAGCTCATTTGGAGAAAATTTTCGAACGGTTTTCCCAGTACGGAGTAGTGCTAAATATCAGCAAATGTCTGTTCGCTGTTGACACTCTGTCTTTTTTAGGCTACCAAGTATCACCAGAAGGTATTTCTCCTTTACAAGAGAAAGTCGAGGTATTGCTCAATTACCCACTGCCCAAAACTGTAGATGAGCTCAGGCGTTTTCTAGCTTTATTAAATTTCTACCATCGCTTCATTCCACAAGCTGCCGAAAAGCAGGCGTTATTGCATGATCTGACCAAAGGTAAGAAAAAGCGCGACAAAACGACGATCATTTGGTCTGAGGAGGCAACGAAGGCATTCGATGCTTGTAAAGAATCGATCTCGCAAGCAACACTTTTGGCACATCCTAAAGCAGATGCCGCGTATTCTTTGATGGTAGATGCTTCGGAGATCGCAATTGGAGGCGTTTTGCAACAGACTTGCTCTAATGTGGTTCAGCCATTGGCGTTTTTTTCTAGAAAACTAAATCCGACAGAAAGAAACTACAGTACGTTTGATCGCGAGCTTCTTGCTGCATACTGTGCTGTAAAGCATTTCCGACACATGTTGGAAGGTCGAAATTTTGTCATTTTTACGGACCACAGACCTCTCACGTTTGCTTTCAAAAACGCTACCGAGAACTGTTCCCCACGCCAACAGCGTTACTTAGAGTTTTTGGGTCAGTTCACCACAAATTTCGTCTATTTGGAGGGTGATAAAAATTGCGTTGCGGACGCAATGTCACGCATATGTTCAATGCAAGTCCCGTCCCAAATAGATTATGAGGGCATGGCTAAAGCTCAGTCGGTTGATGAGGAAATTAAACGGTTGTCAGACTGCGATACTGGTCTTGTGTTAAAGCACCTTGATTTCCCACAGACCGATGTAAAATTGCTGTGTGATGTTTCAACAGGAACTATTCGTCCTTATGTACCTAAACTCTTTCGCTTTCAAGTATTTTCAGCGCTGCACAACCTTGCCCATCCAGGAGTGAAAGCATCCACCAAGCTGCTGCGCGAGCGGTTCGTCTGGAAGGAGATGGGCAGAGACATAGCTGAATGGTGCAAAGCTTGTTTGGAGTGTCAAAAGAACAAGATCCACCGCCATACAAAATCTGCCATTGGTGACTACCCTCTTCCTAGTTGCAGATTCAGCCACATCAATGTCGATGTGGTGGGTCCTCTACCAACTTCCTGTGGATTCTCCTACGTCCTGACCTGTGTAGACAGGTTCAGCCGCTGGCCGGAGGCTTTCCCGATGGTAGACCAGACTGCTGCGACCATCGCCGTAACATTCTTCGCAGGTTGGATATCCCGTTTCGGAGTTCCGGAGTGCATCTCTACCGACCAGGGTAGATCCTTCGAGTCTGATCTCTGCCATGCGCTGATGAAGTTCCTGGGGACCGAAAAGCTCCGAACCACCGCCTACAACCCGGCTTCTAACGGACTAGTCGAGAGATTTCATCGGCAACTGAAGCAAGCTATTAGGTGCCAGGCGACTGACAAGTGGGTACAGGTACTACCAAGTGTCTTACTAGGTATTCGATCTTGTGTTAAGGAAGATCTTGGTGTCAGTGTGGCGGAGATGGTGTACGGCACGACGCTGCGACTGCCAGGAGAGTTTTTTAGGTCTTCTCCTTCAGCGGAAACTCCTACTCACGCTGATTTCGTTCATCGTCTGCGTGACACCATGCAGAAGCTGCAACCCACTCCTACGTCCAGACACTCAAAAACCGACGTGTTCGTTGCCAAGGAGTTGTCGCAGTCCTCACACGTATTTGTGCGCCAAGACTGCGTCCGTAAACCTCTTCAGCAGCCGTATGAAGGACCATTCAAAGTAATTCAGCGAAACCCAAGTTCTTCAAGCTCAGGGTAAAGGTACCGAAAAGAACGTTTCTGTTAATAGGTTAAAACCAGCCTTCTTTCTCACGGAAAATAGTCCCGATTCCTCTTCAGCACCACAAGCTATAGACTCGAGAACCTATACAACAAGGAGCGGAAGAAAAGTTCACTTTCGGCTACCCTAGAAATCGACTTGCGGGGGAGCCCTGTGGTGCTAGTAAAATGAACGATCTAGTGAAACGAACTATTTCAACCAATATGTCATCTTATGTAACTCGTTCTGGTTATATGCAAATGTTGATGTATTTTGATTCTCTATATAAGCGTGCACTGCCCATGTTCCGGCAGTCTCGCTTATCTGTAGCACTATGCCTTAAGCACAGTATAAAATTTTACCTTTTAGTTACCTTAGTTTATTCTACCTTAGTTGTTTAAATAAATTATACATTTGTTCCTGTTTACAACTAGTCTTCTTTCAAATGCATATCACCTTCTGCAATACAACCTTCTATTAATGAGTCGAGTAGAGCACTGATCGAAGGCCATCAGTATATTCTACAGATGTTAGATAAAATTATTAGTTGAATAACTAAATTAACAATATTTGATAACGAGAAAGGTGCATTCTAGTATACATATAATTTGAAAATTTTAATATTAAAAAAATTAATGTTAAATTAAGTAAAGCCTGGAAACGTGAATCCCGGGCTTTGAAGAGTATATGTTGTCTTCAATTTGATAATGAATTTGTTCAAATGAAGTCAATAATAGTTTAATGTTCAACGTTATAGTTCTAATTCACGAAATAATTTAAAGTAGTTGCATTATAGTCGGTTTCCCATAGCGAGAAGAACCACTGATAATCAGGACTTCGGCTCACTGAAGCAGAGAACACCAAAGTCCAGATCAAACCCTTAAATTACTTTATTACTAAAAAAAACTAGATTAAAAATTTCCAATTTCTCCAACTTTGACCTAAACCACTTTCATTTTTATGCTTCACAATAACTACATCCTGTATGTTAATGTTTATGGGATAAGGTCAGAAGTGGCTTAAGTCAAAATTGGAGCTTTTGGGTTTTGAATGTTTGTTCTTCAAATATAAACCTAAATTATCAATAGTTTTTATACAACTTCTAGTTTTTATACAAAAGAAGAAAAAGTATACTTCTTCTGTAGTTACAAAAAAACAGCATTTATTTAAAAAGTTTTGAATATTTTGAAAAAAAAATCGTTTTTATCTAGTATAAGTTTGAGTCTCATGATGGGGGGAGGGGGGGCTATAGCCCCCTTATCCCCCATAAATCCGCCACTAACACATAACTCCAAAGAGGCCGCATTTTGGACTCTAAACCTCAACTCTCTAGATTTTCCGTAATCCAGATGGCGTAGTTTTCGGATCATAATCTACAACTTATCGCCTTTAACTGTCATGAATAAGATTGAATATGTCCTTTCAAGCTAATTAGCGTCGAGTGCATACTGCACACCCTCCGTTTCTATGAAAGGAGGATTTTTTCACCATTTATTTCAAAGGATTTTTTCACCATTAAAGGTTTCAATCTTTACCGGCGTGATAGACTCAACAAAAAAGGGGGTGGGGTGTTGTTGTATGTTAGAAGCGACTTGAACTGCATAGAGTTAAACTTTAAGTGTGATACTCAAGGTATTGACTCTGTATGGGTTAAGTTGACTAATGTGAATGGTAACCATCTGGTTATAGGTAATGTGTATAGACCACCCAACAGTAATGTGGAGCATGATATCATGCAGTATAGCCTCATGAGAGAGATTTGTCACAATAATGAGGTTGTTATCATGGGAGATTTCAATTTTCCAAACATTAATTGGGACAATAATGTGATTGTTAAAGGACAGGGTTTAGATTTTCTGGATGTTTTAGATGATTGCTTTTTGTATCAGTTAGTTAGAGAGTGTACTAGTGTAGAATCGTAAAGGTCGTATCGCAATTAAATCATTCAGGCACAAGCGTAACGGTTTATTTTAAAACCAACTTTTATTATTCTAAAGTCTCAACTGACATTCAACGTCTTAATTTTTTAAACTACAACAAACACGTGCTATCGCACGCTCGTAAAATTATCAAAACTTAAGTGATGCCAACATTCGGCCATCCTATAAATACATCGTCCTCGATGATACAATACTTAAAATACATATAGACAGAGAGTAGGAATAAATAGAGGGATTCTCTGCATTGTGAGCCTCTATCTGATGAGTCAGCTCTCGATCGCTTCTCCCATGCGCTGAGAGCGACGTTTTCTGATTTTTGAATTTCTCCTGTGCTTCTGCGATCAGCTTCGGAATCATGACCTTCTGGCCTCTGTCTCCTTCTTCGCGTTAGCACAGCACAAGCGGCAATTAAAATCACGACCAAAACCACGGCAGAACACACGGCCGAAGTGATGACGGCCAGTCGCCGCTGGAGTTCCATGGCTGAGGATTCGGCTACTACGGGAGGAGGGTGGCCAACAGACACTTTTCCAATATCAATCCTCCTCGTTAAGAAATCAAACTCCACTTCTTTATTCCCCGCAAATTTAGTTGTCTCTGCCACTATTTCATCAGACTGAGGTTCAGGGCCTTTTTCATTAAATGCTTGAACAACTATATTATACTCAGTGGAACTTAACAGGTTAGAGAGAACACACTCATTTTCAAATTCTTCAGTAACTTTCAAGATCTTGAATAAATACTGGCCACCGGATTTGGCTGCTTTGTATCCTACGTGATACCCTGTTATGGGACCTACACCGTCTTTTGATCCTTCAGGTGGCATCCAAGATACTCTTAATGAGTTCGAATTTACTGGAGCAACTTGAACTTGCAATGGAGGAGTCAGTGAAACTTCATCATCAGTTGTAACCGAAATAAGTTTACTTCTGGGACTTCTTCCGATGGCGTTTTCAGCGAGAACATGAATGTTGTACGTCATTCTTGGTTTAGGGCCTCTTACAGTTGCATCAGTTTGACTTCCCGAGACATCCGTCGTTACAATGTTTGATTCATATTTGCCATTAGTATTTTCAGAGACAACCAGAAAACGTATGATTGGACTGTTTCCATTAAACGGCATATTCCATCGTAGTTGCACACTTCTACTGGAAATATGAATTACTTTTACTAGCACAGGACTGTCTGGCCCTTCTTGCACCACCAACTCCACAGTCGAATCATCATCGCCGAAGCGATTCGATGCTCTACATGAGAACACAGAGGTATCCTCTCTCCAGGCAGAATGGATACTCAGCTGAGAAGCGAGGCCATCAGTGTGGTCGAATTGTCTCTTACTGTATCTAGGTATCGTTCCGTTAGCCAGCATTTCTTCGTCCTTGAACCAAGTTACCGAGATGGGTCTGTCCCCTTGGGCCTTGCAGTTGGGGTTCACCTCTTCCCCTTTTTGGCCTTCTGGGCAATGAATTTGGTCTTGAAGTGAGCCAAGACTGTTTTGTTCTTACAATCATCACTGGACTGGCGTACGGTGACCTAGTTTCAGAAAAGATTCCGTAGTCTTTCCATTCCTTCACTATTTGCTTAATTATCGATCGTTCTTCAGCATTTGTTTTATAGGGTCTCATGAAAACTGGTTTGCTGCCCTCTACTTCCTTAATTTTCATCGTAGTTAAATCTCTGCAACCAAGCTCTTGTAAATCAAGCGAAACGCAGCCTCTGTACTCGTTAAGAAGTTGCACTAGTTGTTGCTTTTGTTCGTAAGATACGTTATCATCTGTTTTTATGTCTTCATCTTCAAGTAGACGTTTACTAATATACTTTTCTTGTGAAGTAGTTATGACATTAGTGTCCAGAATTTCAGAGTTTGGAGTTTCATTACTTGAACTTGAAATGCTACATTCATCGTTTCCTAAAACAGTACTGTTTTCAAGCAATTCAATTGATTCACCTCTGCCTACAGATTGGTTTTCTGTTAACGTAAGACTTTTATCTTGAAAATTGAAAATGGGGATTTCTGCTTTCCTTTAACTACTGTGACTAAGCAATCCATGTTTCTTTCGTTATTGAGTAAAAGCAAACCGTCACTTAAATTTTCGGCTTTACACTGCACTAAGTTGACAGAGTTCTTTTCGATGACTGTAGTTTTGGCTGCATTCAGAGAGAATCGTTTATCTATATTCAGTTGCAATTTGCGGAATGGTGTTTCGTCGATATGCAATTCGTTTCCCACTTTTGCATAAGCTATGTGAGGCATATCAGTCCATGTTCTTCCGACCAACAAATCAACGGCTTGAGCTTCATCTTCTACAATAAGAACCGTTACTTCATCCCCGGAAACATCGTCAATCTTTATATCAACAACAGCTTTACCAAGAATTTTTCCCGCTGGTGTACTTTGGTTTCCAAATCCGTAAATATTAGTTACTTCAGGGGTAAAAGGTATTTTTAATTTATGTGCAGCAGACTTTTTCATAAAACAGCTACTGCTTCCTGTGTCAATCAACGCTTCGACCCAATCTGCACCGTTAATTTTGGCCCTTTTTAGATAAAGATCTGGAGTTGCAGTTTTGTTGGTTGTTGTGGCCAAATTCGTTACGTGGTCCTTTTCTGAACCTTGCTTCTTTTTTGGGCAGTCTTTCGAAAAATGACCATAGTCGTTGCAGTTAAAACATTTTGATTCACCCTTTTCGTTGCGCAAAGGTTTGCGGAAGCCTACGTTGTTTGAGGAGTTGCGTTGTTGAGGATTTGTTTCTGTTTCTGAATTTTGGGGTTTAAACTTATTGTCATTGAAATTTCCGCGCCGTTGAAATCGATCGTTTGCATTATTCTTATTATAGTCGTTGCCATTACTCTGTTTGCGTTCGTTTGCTTGTGTGGTTGATCTACTTCCCCTCACGGTTTCATACTAATCCAGCCTGTCAGCAAGACTCTTCGGTGTCAAAAATTTTACCCACACATCAATAAAATGCTCCTTCAGTTCGTTTGGAACTCTTCGCTTTAGCTGTTCTGTTACCATTAGGTCCTTTAAGCCTTGAAAATCCTTAATTTCTAAACCAGAAATCCACTCATCAAAATAGTTCTGCAGTTCGAAGGCGAAATCACTCCATGTGCTGTGTGAGTTTTGGTGTTGAATAAATTTTTGATGAAATTTTTCAGGACTAAGTTTGAACCTTTTTAGTAACAATTTCTTCACATGCTCGTATTCGTTAGCCTTTTCTTCCGGTTCTCTTGCTATTATTTGCGTTATTTCGTAGGGAAGTAGGCCCAATAGATGCGAAACCCAATCCTCCTCCGGAACTTCAGCTCTTCGTGCTTGGCGTTCAAACAGAACTAAATAGAGACTAATTTCTGATTCCTTCAGATCAAACTTGCGGATCAATTTTTGCAAATCTTTGTTTGATCTATTGACAATCACGTCTCCATTTATGTTTGCTTCGTCTTGCTTACCTCGGCTTCCATTTCCGTTAGCAATTCGTAACTTTTCTAATTCAAAAGCTCTCTCCTTTTCTAAGCGTTCTTTTTCTTCTTGTTTTTCGAGTCGTTGGCGCTCATTTTCTATGCGTTCTTTTTCTATGCGATCATTTTCTAATCTTTCGTTAATTATTCTTTCGGACATTAATTTAACGAACTCTTCCTCATAGTTCGCAGATCCTACTATCAACTTCTTTAAATCAATAACTTTCATATCGTCGTTTGTTACTTCACCTAACTCATCTGCTATTAAGACTAAATCTACTTTTTACACTTCGCCAAATAAGACATTTTGACAATTGGAAAAGTTCACTTAGTTGGCACAAATTGAGACTTGCTAATCGCTTCAAAACAAAATTTAAAGTCAGTCCGTTCGTTGGCGAAACTCTTCGTTTTCCGTATTAATAATTCTTTACAGTTTTGTAAAATCCTTCGTCATTCATCAGCGTAGATCAGTAGTCCGTTTCTAAGTTCGTTGGCGACCTCTAGCACAGTTGTCCGTAGTAACAAATCTGTTCCATCTTGAATAGCCTTCTTCCACTAAATGTTTCTTCGTTTTCGTAGTTCGTTATGGAGAAATCTTGCAGGTCGCAATTGTTTTCGTAAGATGAATTTTTCGTAAGATTTTCGTAAGTTGAATTTCGGCGTTTCGTAGAATTCTTTTCTCGTATCGTAATCCGTCTGGACTTGTAGATATCGTTTTACAATCCAGTTTTTCGTACGTAGTTTATCGTCGGCGTTAAGGATAATAATTTCTATCTTATCCCACTTCTGAAATGTAGAATCGTAAAGGTCGTATCGCAATTAAATCATTCAGGCACAAGCGTAACGGTTTATTTTAAAACCAACTTTTATTATTCTAAAGTCTCAACTGACATTCAACGTCTTAATTTTTTAAACTACAACAAACACGTGCTATCGCACGCTCGTAAAATTATCAAAACTTAAGTGATGCCAACAACTAGAGATACTGCTATGTTGGATTTAGTTTTAAGTAGCTGTGAAAATAGAGTTCTTAACCTTATTGTCAGTGATCACTTAGGGGAGAGTGATCATAATAGTATTAAATTTGATATTATTTTTCAGGTTATACAGATTAATAGTGAAAGAGTCATCCCATGTTTCAGAGATGTTAATTTTGACAACTTGAGACATGATGTAGCTTTAGCTTTTGATAAAGGACTGGTAGGTACCCATACTCTTGAGCTATGGGATGAGTTCAAGAAAAAACTAAATGATGTAATGAAAAAGCATATTAAATTTAAGCGTAAAAGTTCACAAAGGAAATTGTATCCTATGTGGTTTTCCAAGGATATTAAAAGTCCCTTAGGTCAAAGCAAAAGGCTTACAAATATGCTAAGCAAACTGGTAGAGAGGTTGATCAGGAAGCTTACAGAGTTGCCAGGAGAGAGTTTAAGAATCTTAGTAGAAAACACAAATCTGCATTAGAGGAGAATCTAGCTAGGGGTATTAAGAGGACGCCTTTTGGAATCTCCAAGTCAACCCTCTAGATTTTCCGAAATCCAGATGGACCATAATATGCAGTTTATCGCCTTTCGCTGTAATGAATACGATTGACTGTGTCTATTCAGGCTAAATTGGCCCCCCACTATGACAGCCCTTCCCTGAAGGGGGTTTGAGGAGAGGGGGGTGAAAATCGCTGAAGGTGTTTTTGTCTGGAGCGTTGTGTTTCAGGCGAAAGAAGAATCCAAGGCAATAAGGGAAAAAACTGCCTACTGAAGTGGGCTCTGACCACATGCATGTGTATGTTTCCAATTTCTTACCTTATCAGTAAATGACTTTTTCCCAATAGTAGAATATTGGATGCACAAAACGAATAGTAATATTGACTGTGAACTTTGAAAATTATTTAAAGAAGCTTCGCTAAACAAAAATAGCACACATAGGAATCGTGTGAAAACTTAGATATCAATAATAAATTGGATGGTATCCGAAAACTAAAAATGGAATTACACAGGAAATTCAAAGGCGTTTTGCACCAATCTTGATCGATAATAAAATGTAGCTTAATTAAAAATGACGTATTTTTACTTTCAATTACCAAAAAAGAAATATAAGGTAATGAAAGTAATTGTGATGAGGTCGCAAATTCGAAATACATATTTTGGTGTTTTCTACACGTTTTGGAGGTTGCTAATTCCGAAAAAGGGGTCATTGAAACGAGGATATTTTTTTGTATAAGTGTCTTTTTTGTGTTATGCTCAATTGTCTTTTTTTTTTAGTTGCCTTGGAGGGTTTGTGCCCCTGTCTATCTGAAACTACTTTTGGTGAAGGTTTTAGAAGGTTCTCCTGGTGTTGCTTTTTTTGCTTTTTTATTTTGTGCGCTTACCGTTGGCTCTATAATATTCCTATGTCTATTGGTTATTCAGATTCATTTCGCTCTCTTTCTTATTTTTTTAATTATCATTTTAGATCTGATAGCAATGGGTTTTGGTATAAAAGAAAAGTTAGATGTCAGGAGGAGCAGGTTCCGGTCTTTGTGTTGAAGAAAAAACACATATACAAGTACAGTACTTGTCAGGGTAATTTGTAAAAATATGTTTACTTGAATAATCGCTTTTGGCAATGAGTTTTGGCATAAAAAATAGATGTCAGGAGGAGCAGGTTCTGGTCTTTGTGTTGAAGAAAAAACATATGTTGGAATACAGCACCTGTCAAAGGGAATTGTAAATGTATGATTATTTGAATAATCACTTATAGCAATGAGTTTTGGCATTTAAAGAAGTGTTAGATGTCAGGAGGAGCAGGTTTTGGTTTTTATGTTGAAAAAAAACTATATATTGGAGTACAGCATTTGTCAAAGGGCAAATGTATGATTATGCGCTTACCGTTGGCTCTATAATATTCCTATGTCTATTGGTTATTCAGATTCATTTCGCTCATTCGATTCATTTCGCTCTCTTTCTTATTTTTTTTAATTATCATTTTAGATCTGATAGCAATGGGTTTTGGTATAAAAGAAAAGTTAGATGTCAGGAGGAGCAGGTTCCGGTCTTTGTGTTGAAGAAAAAACACATATACAAGTACAGTACTTGTCAGGGTAATTTGTAAAAATATGTTTACTTGAATAATCGCTTTTGGCAATGAGTTTTGGCATAAAAAAATAGATGTCAGGAGGAGCAGGTTCTGGTCTTTGTGTTGAAGAAAAAACATATGTTGGAATACAGCACCTGTCAAAGGGAATTGTAAATGTATGATTATTTGAATAATCACTTTTAGCAATGAGTTTTGGCATTTAAAAAAGTGTTAGATGTCAGGAGGAGCAGGTTTTGGTTTTTATGTTGAAAAAAAACTATATATTGGAGTACAGCATTTGTCAAAGGGCAAATGTATGATTATTTGAATAATCACTTTTGGCAATGAGTTTTCGTATTTAAAAAGTGTTAGATGTCAGTAGAAGCAGGTTCCGGTCTTTGTGCTGAGAAAAAACATATATTGGAGTACAGTACTTGTGAGGGAATTTGTAAAAATATGATTGTTAGTAAAAGCAAATATTCCAAAGAGTGTAGCAGATAAAAACTCATTTGAGGTGCAGGCGGTTGTCAGAGGATATTCAAATATTTCTTTTATTTCTTTTTTTTGTAGTTTTAAATTCTGTGCATCCACAATATATTGGGGCTCCCTTATGGGCTTAGATCTGGGGTGACGCGGATCGATAAGTTCTGGAAGAATGCAGTTTTTGTAGAATTTTACAAGTTGGGATTCCATTTGCTCCTTCCAAAATGCATCTTCTTTTAAAATTTTTTCTATTACCAAGCCTATAGGGGACAACACAACAAAAAGACAGTAATCTTTTTGGGCGATATGCAATTGACCCTGAATTTGATAAAAGTGATCGTGCTTCCGATTAATTGAAAGGATTGATTCCTCATCCTTATGGGGGACCAGTAGCTGCCGACCGTTGCGAAGATATTGCATTGGGTGTTTATCTTGGCTCGTTAGAGGGCACTTTATCTCAACAATACCCTCAGAATTTGCAACGATGCCATCTGGAGATGCTCCTAGGAATGGAAATTCACTGTCAATAAATAAGCCGCACGATTCAATTTTTATATTCATCTGCATTTCTAGGGCTTTTACCGCATTTGATTCGTTTGCTTTCCCGTATCTAGTGGCTGAATTTTCAAAGTTGCTGTAAAGAAGTTTTAAAAATTTTCTTGCACATTTGGTAGTTGGAAGCATTTTGCAAAATTCCCCCCAAAATTTTTAAACCCTGTCAAACTTTTCTTCTTTCTTCGAACCTTTTGAGTCTGTTTTTGAGAGAAGTGTATCAAAAAAATTTTCCCATCTTTTGCCCCTCTGAAAAAATTTAGCTAAAAAGGGGAAATTTTGTCCGTTTTTTCCTTTGAAGTGTTTTTTTTAAATCGGCCCCTTTGACACAAAACCCCATAGGGATTAGAATCCAAAAAATTTTAACTATAAAAAAACCCCAAGAAAAAAATTATAAGACAACTACGGGTTTTTTGCTTTTTTTCAATAAAGACAAATGATATGGTAAAAAGAAATGAATACCAAAAGGCGGGCCCAAGAAAAAATTTAAAAATCTGTGTTTTTGTTATTTTTTTTAAAATTTTTTTTAATGGTCCATTAAAATAACACTTCCTCGGGGACCCTTTTTCTTAGGGTTCAGGAATACTATAAAAAACAGATAAGGTTGGCCCCCTTGGTTAGGGACTACAAACAGGTGAAAAGGATGGACGATTTTGAGTGATTGTCTAAAAAGACAGGGTTTTTGATGGTTGGGGTAAATAAAAATAAAGTGGGGGAAATTTTTTTTTTTTTTTTTAATTTTCAAAAATTTTTTTTTTTGGGGGAAAATTTTTTAAAAAAACGTTTGGTAACTCGGGTTTAATAATCTTTAATTAAGTCCCTGTTAATACTAAAAAAATTAGATACCCTAAACTCTTAAAAATGTAATCAGAACGCAATTTTTTACAATAATTATAGTTTTTTACCAAAAAAAACCCCATTGTGGATTTTTACTTTTATTTAATAATGTGTAAAAAAATTTTCGTAAAGAGGACATGCATTCGAAGCGAAAATAGCACAGTAAATTTTATTGAAATTTAAAAAATTTTTTTTTGAATGCGTCCCGAAGAGGGAAAAAACTTCAAAATTTTTTTATGATTTTAAAAAATTTAAACTTGTACGACTAATAGTTGAGTAAAAGGATAATTTTTAAAAGAGGACTAATAGTCATAAAAATTTTTTAAAAAATAATTTCCATAATGGATATACATGTTTTTATATTGTATGACACCCCCTAGGGTCAGAGGCCCGAAACCCCAAAAAAATGGAGACTCAATCCTCACAAAATTTTGGGGAAAATAACATTAAAAAAATTTTAAAAAACCAATCAAAAAAATATATATCACAAGGGAACACCAAGTTTTAAGGATAAAACCCCCAATTTAAAAGTTTATTTAAAAAAAATTTTGCCCCCAACGGTACAGAAGTTTCTTTCAGATCGGGGGCCAAAAAAAAAAAAAAAAAAATTAAAAAAGTCCAATTTATGCAGCCCCCAAATATTTTTTTAAAGGGAACAATTTTTAAAAAAAAATGTGTCGGGGAATTTTAATTTTTTAAAGCCATAAAATACATCAAAGAACAAACAGGCAGTGGGGAGGGGCCCTGTTGAAAAAAATTTGATGTTTTATTTGGGGATTCGACGAAATTTTTTTTATTTTTTTCTTAAAATTTTTATTTTGAAAATTTAAAAATAAAATTTTTTTTAAAAAAAGAGTTTAAAAAAAACTTGAAGTTAAATGTTATTTTAAAAAAAAAGAAAAAGGGCTAAGGGGCCCCTGGAAGGGGGGGCCCCCCGCTTTGCTAATGGTAATGACCTTGTGTTTTCCCCTTTTTTTTTCTAAAAATCAAAAAATTACTTTTCCCCCCAAAAATTTTTTTACAAAAAAAGTAGTAGGCGACAAAAAAAAAAAAATTTTCTCACGCTAAATAAAAATTTGCCCATAAAAAAAAAAAATAAAAAAAAAAAGTTTTTTAAAATTCAATCGATAAAAAATTTGGGTTTGGGACCCGAAAAAAAAAAGTAATTTTTAAAGGGGAAAAACAAGTAAGGTTTGCACTAATAAAAATAAATAATGCAATAATGTAATACAGACAAAAAAAAAAAAATATACCTTTTTTTTTTTTAAAAAAAAAAATCCGTATAAAAGGTTTTTTTTTTGTTTGGGGCGTTTTGTTATAAGAAAGGTATTACGTAAATGCTTTGTCCAAGAAGCAAATTTTAAAAAACCCCCGTCCCGTTGGGATATAAATTTTACTATGAAAATTCCCCCATTGACCCCAAAAAAAAAGTTTTTCTTCTCGGGAAATTTCCCGGGCCCCCGAATGCGTTTCTTCAGAAATCCTTTTTAAAAACCCCGCCCAAATCATTGGAAAAAAATGCAAAAATCAGACCTGTAAAAAGATCCCTGCTCCAAAAAAACAGATTTTAATCCACAGCCAAAAAAAAAGCCCGGGAGAAGTTCCCCCCTTTTTGAATCGGGGGCCAGCCAAAACCCCGCAAATTTGACCCCTGCAGAGCGACAGATAACAGCGTATTAGGTATAGGGGGTTTGGGGAAAAGAAATTTTTATTTTGGGGAACTTTTTTTTTAAAAAATTTTTAAAAAATACAAATTTTTTCAAAATTTTTTTTAAAAAAAATTTTAAAAAGATGGGAAAAGTATATTCTTTTTTCATTTTAAAGAATTTTGCTCATTTTTTTTGTTAGGGGGGGTTTTTGTTACGTTAAAGTTAAAACTTAACGCGCACTCAATTTTTACAAACTTCAAAAAATTTTTTTAAAAAAACTAAATATTTTTAAAAAAAAAGTTGGGGGATGAAATTTTTGGGGGGTTTTTTTTTTAGGTTCATTTATTTTGGGACAGGTGGCAGACGGGAAAATTTTGGGGAATTTTAAAAAATTTTTTTTTTACAAAAAAAAAGGGGCCTAAATCTGATCCAGGAAATTTTACAGCCCAGTTAGTCTTACATCTGTTTTAGGTAAATTTTTTTTTAAAAATTTTTTAAAAAAGGGGAAAATGATTTTTTTTGGGAAATTAAAATTTTTTTTTAGATAAAAAAAATGGCTTTAGAAAAGGTAGGTTTTAAAATAATTTTTTTAAAATTTTTTATGATACTGTACAGAAGAGATTGAAAAAGGCAATATGGTTGATGTTTTTTACATCGATTTAAAAAAGGTTTTTTAAAAAAGTTCCTCATGAAGCTTTTATTTAAGTTAAAAAAATTTTTGGGTTGGGGGTGTTTGGGCCGTTGGTTTAAAAAATTTGGTTTGCCCCCAAAGAAAACAACGGGTTAAATTTAATGGTAAGACTCTGTTTGGGAAAGGGGTTTTTAAAATGGAGTGCCTCAGGGCTCTTACTAGGACCCTTTTTTTTATTATTTTTTTTTGATGATATAGCGGGGGTTGAATAGCAAGTTAATTTATTTTTGCAGATGATTTAAAAAAGGACGGTACGTAAATTTTTTTGAGCATATTGAGCAGTTAAAAAATAAATCTACAAAAATTTAAATGAATGGGTTCAAGTGGGGCAGTGTTCAGTGTTAACAAATGTAAAAACCCTTTCATTTGGGTAAGAACAATGTTAATCATTCTTATTTTTTTTCAGGGGGAAAGTACCCAGATTTTGATTTTGTTAAGATTTAGGAGTTTTGGTGAAAAAAGATTTAAAAAATGAGTAACCCGTGGGTTGAGGGCAAGTAAGAAAGCCAATCGAATTTGGGAATATTTGAAAAAGATCACTTTTGAATCTAAAGGGATTTTTTTGCCTTTTTTGGAAAGGGCCCAAATTTGGAATATGCTGTTCAGTTTTGGTTCAATTTTCGGAAAAGTTTTTGGTTTTTGAAAAATTTTGGGCATAGGGCTACAAAAATGTTAAAGGGTCTATCTGGTAGGGGGTTATGATAACAGATTAAGATTTTTTTAAAAATGTATTCCCCCCAAAAAGGAGAGTAGGGGTTTTTTTTTTAATACGTTTTTTAAAAAATAAAACAGGGAGACATGGGGGGCTTTGATTTACTTAAATAGCCCCGGGGGAGAGGTATGATCAGAAATTGAATAAACGAGCTTTAGAAGGGGGGGAAGAAAAAATTTTTTTTACAAAAAAGTTTTCAATGAGTGGAATGCTTTTTTAGATTATGTTGTGCATTCGAAGAGGTAGGGGAAAATTTTTAAGAAGAAACTTGGGCGGACATTTTTGGAAAAAAACAAAGTATTAGATTTTTTTTGGGCCAACCCTTGGGGGGTCTGGCCCGTTTTTTCGACAATTTTGTATTTTTATTTTTTAAAGGGGGTTTGGAAGTTTGATAGTGACGATGCGACCCGAGCTTGGGGGGGGGAAAAGGGGGGGGCTGACCCAAAGTGCCTCTAGGGCTGGATTTTAAAAAATTGGACTGAAAGGCTAGGCCAAGAGTAAGGAGTGGGATAAAAAGGTTTTTTTTTGGGGGCCCCCCCACAATCGGCCCCTTTAAAATGAGTTTCCATGCACTAGCGGGGGCCCCCGCAAAAAGGGGGAAAAGGGGAAAAAGGGAAAGGGGGGGAAGGAATGGGAAAGGGGGGAGGAGGGAAAAGAGGATAAATAGTGGCGCCCTCTGTTTTTGATTGCAAAAAATTTTCCCCAAAAACATGGCTAAAAATATTTTTTAGCTCAGTGGCCCCAAAAAGGGGAAAAAAAAAAATGACGATTTGTGACAGATAGTGACGATAGCGAAAGAGTTGGGGGGGAGAGGGGCTCTGAAACCCCCCGGCCTTAGGGCCCGGGTTAAAAGCTTGGGGAAAGGCAGGCCATAGAGTAAGAGTGGAAAAAAAGGGCTTTTTTCTCATTGGAAACCCCCCCCAATCGCCTTAAAAAATTTGGGGTTTCCCAAAGGGCACAGCGACACCTACGCAAAACGGGAAAAAAGGGAAAAAGAAGGGGGGGAAGTGAATGGGGGGAGGAGGAGGAAAAGAGGTAAAAGTGGGGGCCCCCCCGTGTGATTTCAAAATTTCTGCAAAAACATGAGCTAAATTTTTTTAGCTCAAAAAGGGGCCCGAGGGGAAAAAAAAAAAGGGGGGGGGAGTCAAATTGATCCGGGGGGCTACGGGACAAGAGTCGCATGCTTTTCCACTGAACCAGGGGGAAAAAGTCTGCGGATCACGATCTAAAATTTTTTTGAGTTTTATTTAAAAAAAGTGATTTTTTTAAAAATTTTTTATTTGGGTTTAATTTAGAAAAAAAAAATAATAAAAGGAGAATAAAAGATAAAAATAAGTTACACAATTTTTTATTTTTTCATTTTTTTTTACACAATGCAAATTTTTTTTTCATACTAATTGAACTCATAGAATTTTATCATGAATAAAAAATTTAAAACGCTTTTTTTAAATTTTTTTTTTTGATAAAAAATAGTGTTACAATTTTATTTCTTAAATTTTTTACAAAAATAATTTTTAGTAAATGCAACGAAAATTAGAAAAAAAAAATAGTTTCAAAGATAACAATTTTTCATTTTTTTAAAGAGAATACTGAAAAAAAATTTAAAAAATTTTTTAAAATATTTTTAATTTAAAAAAAAAAAAAATTGAGGTACACCTTTTTGCGCATTAAATGAAAACTATAAAAAAAAAAAAAAAAAAATCTTTTAAAAGATAATGCATGAAGATGAATACAATTATTTTTTACATTTTTTGTTAACGAAAAAAATTTTTCAGGGATAGTTTGTCTTTTGTACGTTTTTAAAAATTCCCGGGTTTT
>JAFNEN010002195.1:0-18552 GCA_019343175.1 Oedothorax gibbosus
CCCACTAGTGAAGTTAAAAATGGAAATCGAAGTAAATGGGTTTCTCCCAAAAATTTTCTATATTTAATGGTTAATTGAAAAACTATGCAATTTTTACGCATGAAAACTTTTTTTTTTTCGCCCCATTTTCAAAGTTTTTTGTACAAATTCTAAAAAAGAATTTGTATTTCCCCCCAATTCTTGGAAAAACCAAATTTTTAAACATTCTTCCTAAAGGGCCCCAGGGTTCTATGGGTCGAGAAAAAAATTTTTCCCCAAAGAGAAAATTATATGGGATCCATGAAAAGCAGATGGTTTTTTTGTGCAGTATGCTACCTCTAAATTGTTAACTGGACTAATTTTTTTTTTTAAAAATGAGTTAACTTGAGTTGGGTTTATATAAAAAAAAAAAGGAAAACCCGTTTTTTTGGAACAGTTTATGGTGTATTTTTAAAAGTAAAACCCCAAATTTCCCTTTTTCACATCAATTGGAGCCCCCCGAATACAACCCGAACCCAAAGCCCCCATAAAAAGCTTCTTTTTGCTGAAAAGGGGGTTTAAAAAGTTAAAGCTTTTTTTAAACAAATTACTTATTAAATTTTTTTCTTTTTTCCTGCCTTGCGGAATTATCCTAACTGGGACTTTATTACTATTGCACTGAAATTCTACCTAGTTAGTGCTGAAATTTTGCGCTGCTTAACTCGAAAATGCAAAAAAAAAAGGAATTTGGGGTTCACTTGTATTCTAACCCCCCAAATTTATGACCCTTTTAAAAAAAAATTTTTTTTGGGGTTGTTTCTACTTAATCTTAAGGGGGGCCCAAAACCCCCCAAAATTTTTTCAAAAAGGGCTTTTTAAATTTTTTTTAGTGTTTTTTAAAACTATGCAATCTTAGCTTTACAATGATATTTTTAAAATAAAGTTTTCAAGTACTAAAAGTTTTAAATTATTTTAATATAAAATTTTATATATTAATATATATAAAATATATATATATATATATTATTATATATATATATATATATAAAAATATATATATATATTAATATATATATATATATATATATATATAAAATATATATTATATATAATAATATATTTTATATATAAAAATATATATATATTTATATATATATTATATATATATATATAAAATTTTTATATATATATATATATATATTATATTATAATATATATATATATAAAATATTAAAATATTATATATATATTTTAATATATATATATAATATATATATATATATTTAAAATTTTATATATATTATATATTTATTATATATATATAAAATATATATTTTTTTTTTAATGTTGTTTAGGTAAAATCCAAATTATAGGGTTTTATTTTAAAACGTTTTATATCTCAAAACTTTTTTTTTCAATGTGCGTGAAACCTTTTTTCCCTCAAAATTTTCTATAAGTATAAACCTAAAATTTTTTATACCCCTTTTAAGAAGTTAGTTTCTAAAATTCCTGGAGGGATTTGAGCATAACCATCTTATTTTTTTTTTCCTTTTTAATATTATTGGGGGTTTTTTTTTGGGTAAAAAAATAAGTAGTTTCACTTAAATTTTTTATAATTTAAAACAAAAAAATTTTTTAAAAAATGCCTCCTTTAAAAGTATAGTTCAACTCCTTTAATAACTGTAAAAATTTCATTAAAATTTTAACCCAAATAGATTCGAGAAAAATGTCCCAAAAAAAAAGGTCAATTTAACTTTGGGTTTCCCTTTGGAGGGTTTTCCGGCCCCCCCTTAAGAAATTAAAAATAATTCTAAAATTCTGCGCTTTGGTTTAATTTAAAAACCGGGAAGAAAAAAATGTTGTTTCTAGGCAAAAAAACGTTTTATTGTGCACAAAATTTGACCTGTTTGCATTTGGGTGGTTCTTCGCCATCAAAAAAAAAAGAAAATTTTTGACTGAAAAAAAAAACATCCGAGCGAAGGTAGGGCGAATAGGGGATAGAGGGGGAAATATCCTTTTTTCGTTTCCGCAAACATTTTTGGGTTTTTAGACAAAAAATAAAATCCGGAGCATCTTTTTTCGTATCCGAATTCATATTTTGCCTACCCCCTGCTCATCTTTTTTTCTTTTTTTAAAATTTTTTTTGTGCTTTATTTTAAATGAATGGGGTTTTTTTTAAAGGGAGGATCTGGCAATTTTTTTTTTCTGGGGTTTTTTTGTTTTAAAAGGGTCCAAAAATTACTTTTGTTGTTTTTCGAAATTGAGTTTTCAAAAAAATAGTTTTTTTTTTGTTTTTTTTTTTAAATTCCCAACTTTTTTGCTGTGCTGTTGGCTTTTTTTTGTTTCATTTACAGAGGAAAACTTGCATTGAAAGAATTTGGGAAATTTTAAAAAAATAACACAAAAATTTTTCTTTTTCCCAAAAACTTACCCCCGATTACCAAAAAAACAGAAATTCGGAGACATGAAAAAAAAACCCCCGAGCTATTCCAAATCCTCCGTGAAAAAACCCCCATTAGTTTCTGTTTCTTTAAAACATCTTCAAAAGACATTGAATAAATGTTTACGCAAAAAAAACTATTTACACCAAGAATGAATAAAACGTTTTTTTCTTCCTTTTTTTATTCTAAAAACTTAAGTACTTTCTCCCTTAAGAAATATTTTTTATTGTTATAAGTACTTTTTCTCAAAAACAATTTATTATTATAAAATTTCCCCAATGTCTTTTTTTTTTAAAGAACATTTTTGTTTATATTTATGTTTTAATCTTAAAGCCTTAGATTGAAAAAAAAAGATTTTTAAAATTTAAAATTTTAATTTCCCCTCATAAAAAAATGTTTATTATATTTTAAGAATAAAAACTCTTTTTTTTCGTAACCCATTTTTCCCCCGCATTTTAGTTTAAAAAAAAACCAAAAACTTTTAAATTTTGTTTTTCCAAAAAATTTAAAAAATATATTTTTTTAAATTTCCCTTTTCCTTCAACTAATTTTTCCCTTTTTTTTTTCGGGTAAAAAACTGAAAACGGCTGCCAAATTCTAAACCGTAAAAATCCAAACAAAAATTTGGAAGGGCCCCTTTAAAAACTGTAAAACAATTTACCCTCGGAACATTCGAACAACAAAAAATAAGAAACTATTTAAAAATTTTTTAAATTGGGCTAATCAAACATTAGATTTTAAAACCCAATATTTTTAGGAAAACTTGGTAACAACAAAGAAAAAAAAAACTTTCCTTTTTTTAATTTTTCCATTTTTATTCAAAAAAGCGCCATCTACCGGACGAAAAGGGTTTTACCCACTCGTATTATCTTTATTAAATTGTATCTTCGTGCTAAATTACCACACATGGTTCATTTCTAAAGGGGAAAGGAACATAAAAAAATTTTTTAAATATAAGCATCTTTTTTGGGTTTTGGGAAAAACGACAAAGGTTTAATTGAAATAAAAACTGATTTTGTTTAAAATTGATTTAAAAAATACAATCACCATGGGAACCCATGGTAAATGTTAAAATATAATATTAATTTAAAACTTATGGTAAATTTTTTGAATCCCAAAAATTAAGGTGGTTTTTCAAAACTTAATTATAATAGAAGCTTATGGGGGGTTTTTTTTTTTTTTTTTTCCAAAAACCCGCAATTATCTAAAAACTTATGGTGGATTTGAAAACATCAAAAAATTAAAAGGGGCTTTATTGAAAATTTTTTTGATTTAAAAACTAATTATAAAAAAATTTTTGGGGCTTTTGGGATCTTAAAACATAATAAACCCACTTATGGGGGATTTCCAAACATCACTAATACTAGAAGCTTAAGGTGGATTTGAAAGCATTAATTGTAATAGAAACTCTGGTGGATTTGAAAACAATAATAATGAAAACTTATGGTGGTTGAAAAAGTTCATTAATTCTAGCTCATTTAGTATTTTCCTACAAAAAACTTTAAAATCCGCACCATATCAAAGAATATTGATTCTTTAAATACACACAAAACTCAAATCTGATAAAAATGACAGTTTCATTTTTATCAAACTGCTCTAGTGATCTCTTTGTAGTTAGTGAAGCGTCCGAATAAGTTATCAATGATCCAGAAGTAATGTTATTTTCTCAGCACGAAAAGTTTTCATGAATTCCTCGTGGAGAGGCTTACCTTGATCACCACTTTTATGTCCCACCGTCTTATGTCCAAGACGTAAAATACGGACGTTATATGGATATTGCTTTTGAAGCGTGATGGACGTAAAAGAACTCATCGAGAAAGATTGTTCCAAGAATTGTGGAATCTTTTGAGAAATAAACACTTCATTTTTACTTCGAAGTTGGTGCTTGAAAATATTCGGTTGGAAGATGTAATTGAAATTTTGTTTTCTACTCAAATCAAAGTTTGAATTTATTTTGAAGCATATTGAAGTGAAGGCTAAAGGGATTTTTAAAAACTTAAAAAAGTATAAATAACTCTATTCACCGACAGAAATTCTTTGAATCGGATATTTCTGGTAATCGGATATTTCAAGTATCTGGAAATTTGAAAGTTTTTTAAATAAATAAAAGGACATTTTTATTTTAAAGTTCACTTTTTAAACTATTTATTCGTTTCTTATTTATGGGAGAAGTTCTGAGTACTTTATTCAATTAATAGACTTACTCATTTCTACTCGCAGACTTCTTTTTTCTAATTCGTTCCAGCATCCGAAGCCAACAAACGAGTTAGACTAATATCATTGTACTTCCACTATACTTCTTTCGGTTAGAACGGTTGTCAGAACAAAATCTGGCAATAAAAATAATTACGGATCTGGTAATTGTAACAAATTTATTATGAAACCATAATAGAAAACCTACAATTCAAATTAACCTCAAATTTCTACATACGAAATCTAAAAAAGGTATCGCAAATCGAAGAAAAACTTAAACTAACATTTATCTTCTGCTTATCTCAGGATCTTACTCGACAAGTATTGAATTTCAATTGCGTGCCTCAAATTTCTACATCCGAAATCTAACATTTATCTTCTGATTATCTCAGGATCTTACTTTACAAGTATTGAATTTCAATTGCGTGCCTCAAATTTCTACATCCGAAATCTAAAAAAGGAATCGCAAATCGAAGAAAAACTTAAACTGCAGGCCACTTACGGTTGTACAATATTCACTTCCACTAACATTTATCTTCTGCTTATCTCAGGATCTTTCTCGACAAGTATTGAATTTCAATTGCGTGTTCGCTGTTGGTCTTGAACAAATGAAATGTAATTAAACTACATCCTACAAAAATGCATTTCTGCTCCTGAAATCTAAACAAAACATAACGCAGATGCCGTTCTAGTTTTACTTAGCTTTTCCTTTTCTTCTTGGATTGATTGAAGCTATTGTGTTCGTTATTGTATTTATGCTAGTATTCGACAGTATTGCTTATTAACAAATAAAAAGTAAAGATAATTGCTATAAAACTAACTTGTGTTAAGTTCGCATTTGTAAAGTTAGAACCTACAGAAAAAAAAAATTTACGCCATTTCAATTCTGTCGAACTTCTTCCCTCCAATTCGGATGGATGTCAGGGCCTTGCTCGACAAAGATTAAGGTCACGGCCGTGCTCGTGTTCGTGCTTACAAATCGTACTTACACATCAGGAAACAGATAAAAACTCGCGTCTAACTACGTCGTATTGAGGAACATACCAAGATCTCATTTGCACATTTGAAATCTATAAAAAAAAAACTTCAGAAATTGACAAAGTGATACCGTTCTACTTCTACTTCTACTTTGGATAGATGGCGGAATCTGTTTCGACAACGACTGAGCTCCAACGATTGACAGCTATATGACTAGCTAGTTCTAGACGACAAATTAAATTCGCATTTGTAAAACTAAAAACTACAGAAAAAAATTGACGCCCTTTCACTTCGGTTGAACTTCTAACTCTCCAATTCGGATGGACGTAAAGGGCATAGCTCGACAATGATTGAGGTCACCACCGTGCTCGGGACTGTATTCATGTACTTATCTGTCAGAATTACTCAGAAAAAAATATTGAAAAATTAACGATCGACTTGTTAGTAATAGAGCTTCTGTATTTGTGAAACTGGAACCTACAGAAAGAAATTGACGCATTTCACTTCTGTTGATCTTCTTGCTCTCCAATTTGTATGGATTTCAAGGTTTTACTCGACAACTACCGAGGTCCAACGATTGACAAAGATAAGAATAGCTAGTTCTAGAGGACAAATTAAAAATGCATTTGTGAAACTGGAACCTACCGAGATAAATTTGACGCCATTTCACTTCTGTTGATCTTCTTCTCTCCAATTTGGATGGATGTCAAGGTTTTACTCGACAACTACTGAGGTCCAACGATTGACAAAGATAAGAATAGTTAGTTCTAGAGGACAAATTAAGAATGCATTTGTGAAACTGGAACCTACCGAAAAAAAATTTGACGCCATTTCACTTCTGTTGAACTTCTTCTCTCCAATTTGGATGGATGTCAGGGCCTTGCTCGACAACGATTGAGGTCACGACAGTGCTCGTGTTCGTGCTCGTCTTGGGATCGGCGGGGGGGGCCGTCATGTGGGGGCGCTGTGGCACGGGGGAGTGGGGGTGCTTTGGACTAGAAGGGGGGCTCAAGTGCATCCCCTCAACAAGTACTGCGATGGAGTGAGGAACTGCCCGGACGGATCGGACGAGCCGCCGGATTGCACAAGTAAGAACTTGTTTGATATTTTTTTTATGCCAATACAGTAGAACTCGGATTATACGAATCAAATGGACTGGCTCCCATTCAGATAATAATTGATTAATTGATTATTGATAAATAATTGATAAATAATTGATAATTGATAAATAATTGATAATTGATAAATAATTGGTAATTGATAAATAATTGATTAATTGATAAATAATGGATTAATTGATAAATAATTGATTAATTGAAAATTCGGATAATTGAAATTTGTCGGAGTTCGGATAATTGGAGCCTTACTGTAATACCCGCAAATGGGGCAACTTTGAACTTTAAACTTTAAAGAAAACAACCCAACAATGTCAGGTCAACGGAAAAGTTAATCCACTTTTGGCATGACATAAGAGTACACTGTAAAAAAAAGGGGGGGGTTACAGAAAAACTGTCAAGTTGTGTTGCCGTATAATTTACAGAGAATATCTGCAAATTTTATACGAACCATTTGTAATTAAAAATCAAAAGCTGCAATTCAGAGGCAAATTGTAGATAACAAAAACAAAATTATACCCTTCCCTAGTGGTAAATCAAATTACGACCCCAGTCACCTTAACTATAATAACAGAAATACTACTGAGAATAATGAAGTGCCCTACCCGGTTTCGAACCACGGACCTTCAATTCAATGTTGCCTCTACCGAGCTATTGCAGTACACAGTGTTTCAACAAACAGTTAAAATACTTGTTTGATTGCAGTCTAGAACCATAGAGGTAGAAAGGAGAATAGAGAGGTCCTTGTATATGCGCAGTAGAGCGCAAATGAAGCAGGCTAGAGCGGTGCATCTTGGGATACCTCGGTGTCAGTATGTTATGCGCAGTAGCTCGAAACACCTGACAGTCCTGCTTCAATTTCTCTCAACTGGTGGACCTCTCTACACCTCCTTCCTACCTCTATGTCTAGAACTCGTGGTTAAAAAAAAAGAGAAAAACAAAATATTTTAACTTTAAGCAGCATATTTGTACAGAAAAAATAATTTGTTAAAGAAAATAACAATGTTTTTTTTGGAAATTTTTGGGGGGTTTTCAGGAAAACAGTTTTTTTAAGGTGTACTTAAAAATGTTTTTGTTAAAGTGTTCAAAAGTATTGATTTGCGTGTCAAAAGTACATTCTATATAAGAAAAAATACCTGATGATAAAATTTCTGAGAAAAAAATACTTATTTTTAAACATGAAATTGTTTCTGATGCCGGTTCAAGCCTTTTTAGTTTCCCTGCTAATAGTGAATCAGCAAAAAAAACAACTTTTACAGGGGTAATTTTCGTATCGGCAATAAAAGATAATAGCAGGAAAAAGAGTGAAAAGGAACAAAACAAAATGTTAGAAGTTCAATTTCATTGTTGCATTTTAGTGGAAATCCTAAAAATTTATGAAACTAGCCTTTAGCACTGAATATAATATTTATCTATAGCAATTACTGTTAGTCCAGGAATGCTTTAATATAGGAACTAAAAAAATTTTCAAACTTATTAGGGGAGACCGAAACTAGTTTTCCATATTTTTTTTCCTTTTGATTATATATTTTTATAGTTTTATTTGTTTTGAAGAAAGCAAGATGGCATAGCATGATAGCATTGCCTACCTCAAATGTTTGTCTACAAACTAGCTTAACTTACTACTTTACCAAAAAGTAAATATATCTTTTGGCAGCAAGTTTTAAAATGCAAGTATGTCAAGCTGGAAAACGTAACAAAAACATAGATGAAGAGTACAGGGGGGAAGAACCGCTTGATTTATTAGGAGTCGTCCCGTAATTGTGTCTGCTTGGCTGACATTGGTGGCAGGAAAACGGTTTCTCTCTTTCTTCTTCGCTTGGTCCAAGCGTCGCAATCGTGCATCGCGTGGATCTCGGTAGGTAGAAAAGTCGTGGTTTAGGACTTTTCAATTAATTTGCGAATCTTAAAATTTCTCTTAATTGTTTTGGAAAAATTCGTGATTTTCAATCAATCGTACTTTATTTTTAAAGCTTAACATGATGATGAACACAGTCTTTTGAATAAAACGCGGAAATAAATTTCAGAGTTGCAGTGAGAGAAGATGCACCAGAAAGTGAGAAACTGGTTTCCTTACACCAGTTTAGGCGATTACTCGCTATCATCGCCAAAGATGCCCGATGAGGAAAGCTTTCTACGAAATTAGGCGGTTTTCCCCAGTACTCTTCAGATACGTATATTGTTCTCTTTAGTATACGCAAATGATAAAACTGTAATTTTAATAAAAGTACTTTAATTTAGGTTTTAATAAAAGCATGAAAAGTTACTAAACATTGCAAAAAATCACAAAAACATCTCTAACGACATTATCGCAACACCAACTGAACAAAGATTCTTGTGGGTGACATAAGACGGGTTTCTTCATAAACCAAGCAGCCATTTGGCGCCTCTTAAAGGATTATTTCTAATATGTGGCAGAGTGGAAAACTTACCCAATTGGAAAACTCGCCCCGATCTCCCCTACTATTTTACACTTGTAAAATAATAACAAATACTCAATATCATTAGATCCTCAAAAATAGCATTTTTACTGCACCCTATTTTTTCCGCATTGTTCTAAAATTCTCCAAATTAAGAGGGATTGTCAGTCCCATAAAGCTAATGCATTAGTTTTAAAATCACAACTTCCGCCGAAGTATTGCTACGCGATGTTAGCCATTTTTCCCCTGGTAAGGCGAATCAACATAACATCGAAATGAAACAAATTTGAAACGAAAATGTGATATAGTTATTTAATTATATATTTTTTAAGTTTTAAAATGCCAAAAACATACAGCAGATGGCGACACTATTTTAAAACTTTATCAATTAATAATTAAATAACCGGGTTTATTTTCTTTTCAATTTTGCTTTAAATTGATGTAATGATGATTCCCATACCTGGGGGTGAAAATGGGATAACATGGCAAAGCAATACGTCTGCGGAAGTTATGATTTCAAAACTAATGCATTGGCTCTATGAGACTGACTGTCCCTCTTAATAAGTGGAATTTTCTAAGAATTTTCAAATGAAATCATAAAACAATAGTTACCGAATCGAACTTCAAAACTAAAAAAATAGAAAACCATGCCATATGTCTCCCTTATCCAATTGCAGTAACGATTCATCCAAATTTCAAACCAAAATATACAAAAGAAATCTATAAACCACCCACACAAAACTATCTATTCAAATTACCCCACTATCAATACCTCTCTAAAAAAAATAAAACTCCGAATAGAAAAGAATAAAATATCGAAATTCCAAAATCCGTTTCTGTATTGACCCAAAATGGCCGCCCCCAAGATGTCGGCAATAGAAATCGAAATCACTTATTGAATGCCTCAAGATGTCAGCATAGAAATCGAGAGGGGAAATCCAAGAATCGGAATAAGGGATCGTTGAAACGGTCAGATATAAATGGAAGAATGATTGGTTGGATATTCTTTGATCGATTGGGGACACTTTTTGAAATGTAGGGTGTTTGAGCTATGATTGATTTCAGTTTTTGAAAAATACCACCATTGGTGAAGAGTTTGGTGTGAGATCTTTGTCCATCTTCAATCACAGACGAAAAGTTAGATATTTATGGTGTTATTCAATTCTTTTAAATGATAGAAAATGAATTGTCCAAAAATATCAATTATCAAAGTAGATTTTAAAGTAAAATTAATCACACACATTAACTAAAACATCCAATTTTTTAAACTGCCCCAATAATCGAAAAGTTGGGTGTTTGATTTTAGTGTGTGATTGATTTTATTTTAAAAAGTAACACGTTTTTTATTGGTCAAGTAAAAATGGGTATTGATCTTTGTCGATGGTCAAACACAGACTTAGCGAAAAGTTAAGTACTTCCGGTGTTATTCGATTTTTTTAAATGACAGAAAATATCAATTAAACAAAAATATTAATTATCAAAGTAGATTTTAAAGTAAAATCAATTACACACTAACTCAAACACTCAACTTTTTAAAGTACCCCGATAAAACAAAAATTTGGGTTTTGTGTGTGATTGATTTCATTTTTTTTAAAAGTAAAACGTTTTTGATTGGTCAAGTAAGAGTGATTTGGGACCTTTGTCGATGGACAAACAACAGACTTTAGCAAAAAGTTACGCACATTCGGTGTTATTTAATTCTTTTAACTGGCAAAAAATTATCAATTGTCCCGAAAATATAAGCTATAAAAGTATATGTGAGCAGAAAATTTCAATTAAAAAATATCTGAGTAAAAATATCTACCAGAGAAAGAATCAACAACTGCCTTATTCCAGTAATGCACTGTTAAAAAATTTGCTGCAAGATTGGCCCGGAACTTTGTAGCTGTCACTACTATTTGGAGGGTGGAATTACCCATTTTTGAGGTAAAACCATTACTTTGATACACCACAAAAGTGTTGAATCAACGCTTCAAATAGTTGCGGCAGCTACAAAGTTCCAGAATTCCGGTTCACTAACATTTTTAACTTTAATTTTCAATCGGTAAATATAGCCAAAATAATACAATATAATTTGATAATATGAAGAACTGTATCTACCCCGTTAACCGGAAGGACAGAGACCATTTGAACAAGTTAAATTTTTGATTTTATTTTATTTTTATATTCTATTTCTTTATTCAATTCTTGGTTTTTTGTGTTTTGATATTTTTTTTTGTATTTTTTATATATTCTTTCTTTTTGTGTATTATTTTGATCTCGGCGTTAGGATAATGTCTGTATCACCCGCTGCATTGTAAATAAAATGTTTAAAAAACTTTGATAATAAAAAATTCTATAAAATAGTCCAAATATCAATATGTGCTATACATACATACCCCAATGAGCCAGTTTTAAAATATATCTTTTTAAAATTAAAATTCAGTGTAGGATAGTTTGATTTAAAATCCAGTAAAGCTTACCTCTCTGGGAGACTTCATTTGTATTCGTAAAATGTGGTCTTGTCGAAACAATCGATGGAGATGATCCCGCACAAAATACTTTGATTCCATGTCCGTGGTATTTCTTGGTTTTGGTGTTTGATGCTGAGTTCTTTTTTTAGAACATTTTCCCCTGAAATATTAATGATTGATTAGTTTACTAAACAAAACAAGAAGTTCTTAAAGAACTAAAATAGCCTAATTTCATCTTACTTAAATACTTACTGAAATTCTATTCGGGAAACATTAGAAAAAAATCGCTAAACACAGTATCCGGCTATAATTTAAACTTCTAAAAGCCAAAATCAACTATTTTCCTTAATATTCTTTCGCAAGTAACCTAATATTATTTATCGTCTGCTCGAATTATTTGTAGTTCACAAGAATAAATATTTCTTAATAACAAAAATAATGAAACTACTCCAAACTGCATTAAAGAAATAAATGTAAATTGAAACTATGCAGAATTGTTTTAAAAAAATATGCCTTGCCGCTTTCTTGGTAAACAATTAGTGAACAATCAAAGAATCACATTGTGCTACATTTCATAACGTCATTCCAAAATGATTCATGAAAAAATTATTTTGTTTCAAATATTTTTAAATAAAGTTTCTCATGCTATTGTTGATTTGGCAACAGCGATTTAAATGACGCAAAATTGAATTTCAATGCTAATTCAATGGGAAATTCGCCGACAGATAGTAGATTTATGTCCGTCCGGACGTACAGACAGACGGATAAAAAGTATGAAAGTTGGGTCTCTGAGGTCATAGCTTTCTAACAAAAAAAAATAATAAGATTCGAATGATAGAACCGATTTTGGAAAGGGGTACGGACAGACAGACAGACGGACGGACGGACATCGACCGCATGTCAATACCTACTTTTACATTTTTTTAATTCGTTCGAATTAAAAAAAAGTAGGCTATAAAAATCGATCCCATATGAACACCCCCATTGAATGAAAAATTCATACTACCCACAATGAATGCATGAAATTATTAATTGAGCGCGCTCCACTAAAAATAGAGATTCATCAAGAATCCATTAAAAAATTAGATTTCCCTATGAAAACATTGAATGGAGAATTCATACTACCGACAAGGAATGCAAGAAACTATTAATTGATGCGCGTTCTACTAAAAAAAAAAAGACATTCATGAAGAATCCATTAAAAATTAGATTTCCCTATGAAAACATTGAATGAAGAATTCATACAACCCACAATGAATGCATGAAACTATTAATTGATGCGCGCTCCACTAAAAAAAGATTCATTAAGAATCCATTAAAAAAATTAGATTTCCCTATGAAAACATTGAATGAAGAATTCATACAACCCACAATGAATGCATGGAACTATGGTTATGGTGATGATAATGATGAAAATGTTGATGTTCAAATGATGATGGTGTGCAAATGAAATGTTGATGTTCAATGATTCCGATGAATCCACAACAAATGCATAGCACAACTTTGAATTCAATTAACAAAGAAATTATATGGATTCACTACTAAAACATTGATCAATTAATTCATACAAATCAGCTAAAAATACATTGAGCAATGAATTCATACTAATTTATTACGAATCATCCACTAGATACAAAAAAAGTGTCGAGCACATAAGGAATATTCCGATACACGCTTTTTCTTTTGCTAAACTTATTTTTAAACTAAGGCTACACTACTTTTAATTACAACTCAATAAATAAATACAATTAAAGGTCATTAGATACCCTATTAGGTAATTTCAATAACTTTAAAACCTAAAAAGTTCGATGGAAGCTACCTCTCTACGCATGCGCCAATTTATCAAACCAATATTATAACGTCGGACAAGTACTACAAACTAGAAATCTATAGCTCTTTAATTTGGAGCTCTAAAGTGGTTTCAGAAAAACAGAATGACAGACGGATCAATGTTCATGAACCCCTTTTCGGATTCAGCACCCTCCAAAATGTGTTTAAAAAAAAACTCCGTTTCGGATTTTCGACCTCATCGCAATACTTATATTGCCTTATATTTCATATTAGGTAATTAAAAACAAAATTGCCAAAAATTACCCTAACCATTACTTGTAAAACGGGCCAACAATAACGGGTTAGGTTAGCTTGAATGGTCGTCGCACTGGAGCTATCCCCACGATAACGAGTAAAAATAACGTATCTTTTTTTGTTGTTGATTATCTTCGTTTTCATCTTGTTCGCAAACTCACGTTAGTTTGGCGACGAGTTGTCTAACGCTTCATGAATATGAAATCGACTCCCCATGCATGCCAACACGATACGAAAGATGCTGATTTAATTCACTTGGGAAAAACACGAGTTTACTTGGTAAAAAATATTTCAATGCATAGCAGGTCATTGGTTGTTATGTATATTTTATTGGAAATGTTATTCTTTTTTATCTTATAATTTTATTAACCTTATCTTAAATAACTTTGTTATAACTTTAATTTATTTTATACACCCTGAAATCCGTTTTACTAGGAAATGTTTTGGAATTTTCGAAGCAATTACAGTGCCGTATGTTTAAAATCGCAATGTTAACTCAATTGAAGCTTTTACAAGCGAAAAAATACCATATATGGGTCATTCTCAAAAAAATGTTACAATTCCAACTTCCAATGTTAAAAAAAAATGAAGTTTGGTTTTATTTAAAATATTTGTTACTATTACATTAAGTATTCACCTCTCTAATGAAACTTCACAAAATCTGAATTTTTTAAAAATAATGTATGCCTTAATTCAAATTTTTCACTTACCGCAAAGCTGTTATACCGAGAGTAAGGAAACGGACGTGATAAAATATACATACAGACACCTTACTCGAATTGCTTTCAACTACAAATTTTCTACAGTATAAATATTTTGATAGCAGCGCTCCTGACTTCTTAGTTTGAACTAAATTTCTCAGGTTGAACTATTTTACATCTGTAATATTTACGTAAATTTCATATTTGTGTTTTTCATTCTATAAAAAAGAAAATGCGGCAATGACAACGGGAAAAGGCAAACGATTTTTTCATCTTTTTTATAGCAAAATGAATTGCTCCATTGAATCGTGATAATAATTATTTTTTATATAATTAATAATATAAATTTAATTATATTATTTTATTTTTAACGTTTCCAAAAAATAATTTATAGCTTAATACTTTTAAAAATGAATTATTTCTTTTTTTGATAGTAATAAATAGGTTCGCCTACTTTTTAAAAGTTCTAAATGGGCAGACGATTTTTTCCTCATTTTACAATAAATGGATTTGTTTGAATGACTAATTTGTTCTACTTGTAAGATCTTCTACTGTTTCGTCACTGCTACACTAATTCGCCTGAAAGTAAAATGTTTCCATCTATCAAAGGAAATACCAAGGATCAATGCTTTGCATATTAATACTTTCACTGTGGATGGTCCCTAAAAGCATCAATAACTTAAGATCCAATAATACTATGTCTATGACGTGTAATGCGGCAACAAAAGCCGATGCAGCGAAAGAGTTAAAACGAAGATCAATTAAAACGAACAGCAAATACGATTAGCTTAAAACAAGTTTTAATTAGTTTCATACTACAAAAAAATTAAGCTACACAAATCCACTGTATACGAAAAATACAATCCATGCTTCCTAATCCGAAGTTTTAGCTACAAAATATATTTTGGTTTTTCGAAGGATGTGGGGTTGCCTTTAAATTACGTCTCACTAGTGCATACCGGAGAATACCTTTTCATCAACGTGATTATATGTCTTATTAAAGATTATGATTAAGAGCAGTGATCGTAATTGTAGACTCCGATAAGGTTAAAAAAATGCGATATGATTAAAAATTCTTCTGTTTAATCAAATATTTAATAATATGTGACTCGTATTTATTTATAGTTACAACAAATAAGAAGTCATGTCATCTGAAATTCCGCATATGCCAAGCAACAATCAAAACTTTTATGCCTAATTAGTTCGTAGTTAAGAATTGGGGGCGTTGTGCTCATCAAAAAGTTAGCTTATTTTTCTATGGTAACAGAGTGGACAGTAACAGAGTGGACAAAATATACTTTATCATCGCTTTTTGCTATGAAATTTAGTTAACTTAAAATTTGTTTTTAGCTTATCGTAATCAGATACTAAAGGGCTTTAAACAGCACTATGACTTTATTCTTAAATAAGCTCCAGTTTAACAAAAACACGGTAACATAGTCGTCATTGAATAATTACACTCACCTTAATTTTTCAAACTTTTGCCTTTTTCTTCCAAAAACTAAAGTTTTATGAGAAAACTGTCAGGCATTTCAGAAATAAGTGTCTATGGTGGTACTTATTTCAGTAAAAAACTTCATTTTTTTGCATTTTTTGTCGTAAAATTTTGGTAACAGAGTAAAGAAAAAAAATTCTTCGATTATGTGGGACACAATATATCAAGCTACAAAAGAAAACTTTTTTTTAATTAAGTGGTGGTTAAAAGCTTATTTTATAGCCAAGGCACTTGTTAATCAATATTAGCATCAATAATTACGAAACATTTATATCAAGTTACAATTATGTTCTCTTGTTCTTTAATTTTTCGTCATGGAATACGTGAATTTTACCGACTATGCTTTTTTAAATGAAGTCTCCAACTTTTGTTTTAGTATTTTTGTATTTTTAAAATATTGGTACAATAATTTAAAAGTTCGTTCTTTTATGCAGTCCAAGTGAAAATTCCGTAACAATAAAATTAAAAATTCTATAAGCAATGAAAGCTGTGGGACACCATTTTGTAAAATTTTTTGAGAATGACCCATATCCAATAAATTATAACAAAAATTTCTAGTTTATAAATAGATATAATTGTAATTACAAGAAAATTATAATTTAAAAATTCCGAATTTCGACGTTAATTAACAATACTTTTATTTAAAAAATTAAAATTCAATACATCCATATAACAATAAAATGTGTTGCAATTGGGAACAAAATTAATTATTTACAGTCGTCAAGAAGCAATTCGGTCCTTAGTTATTTCCTTATTTTCGTTTAAAAGTTAACTTGATCGAGAAACATTCAATTATCCATTTATTAAGTTGAAAAAACAAATTCATATTAAATAATTGAAAAACTTCAATCTCATTTGTTTGACACATTTATTTCAGTTTTTCAAGTACTTTTATCTTATTACATTGTGTAAAAAAAACTGGTAAAAACTCCTTCCTTAATAGCAATTTTTTTTTTTCATTTAACTTTGTAACCAACAGAATATTTGTATTGTTTATTAAATAATTTTTTTCGTAATTTATATAAAGCCTATAATAAACTAGCATTTGCTCTTCAAGTCTTGGATGTCAAATTTATTCTTTAATCAAGTTTAATTGGTTAATTGTTTCTTTTATATCATATTATACATAATGAATACATTTTAAAATAACTAAACTTACTTAAAAAATATTTTTATGTTTCTTTTTTTATTAAGATTGGTTTTTATTAAGTTGATTTTTTAAACATCAATATAAGTAATCAATGTAACATAATATACATAGCATGTTTAACCATATTTATGTTTTTTTTAAGATCATTTTCCCACTTTTTATAAAACGTTAACGAAATTTTTTTTCGTCAAATATCAAGAAGTACATCTGTTTTATGGCGTTCAATTGATGGAATGCTTATGTATTAGCTTCCACACTACGTTTATAACGTAAAAAGTGGAAGGTATTATAATCGTACAGTCCATCTGTCTGTCTGTCCATCTGTCTGTCACCCACTTTCATAGCCCAAACTGCAAATGCTACGGACAAGTGCGATACGTCAAAACAATCAGCGCATCGAAATTAGAATACATTGAAAATTTCAGATAAGAATTCGAATTCGAAGTACTTCAATTATTTAAAAAAAAATGCAAAATTTAATGCTCATTTAAAAAGCATAAGAAGCCATTTTTATTATAATTAAATCACCATTGCCATTCGCAACAATCGCCCGAGAAACTTTAATTCTTTTAGACAATACATTAAAATAAATTTATTTTTGCGACATCGATCAGTTTGAAATGACGTCAAATATATTTCACTACGAGATTCTTTGTATGTTAATATGAAATGTTTTCATTCTATTTAAAAGCTAGGAACATTACTTATTTATTCTTTGAAATATAAAGTAATTTTTGCAAACGATAAGTAATAATTATTGAATTTTCGAAATAAAATAGATGAAACTAGCCAAATTTAGCATGTAAATGTTTAATATAGAATTAATGCTGTGTTTGGAGCCTTTTTAACTGTTAAACATCAACTGTTGTGTGGAAGCGAGTTAAGTGACAGATTCTGTTACAAACCTACTTTTTTCTTTAGGATAAAAAAAAACTAATATATTATTGGTGAATAAAAACACTCTCCTTTTCTCAAACAATACCTTTCTGCTTATATTGCGTTGATTGATTGAACTCGTATTCCAATCTGTTTTTCTTATGACACATAATATCAAACACTTAAAAGCAATTTTTGAAAATCAAACATTTTTTTTCAACTAACCTATCATTTTCATATAAAAACGTTTACTCTTCCAATCTCACTTAGCACCTTTCAGCTTGGCCAGCATTCAACTGAAGAGCTTAGTGGGAAAACGTTCTTAGTGACATATTTGAAATAATTGAGAATTTTGTGTCAATATACAGGGTGTCCGTAAAAGAATGTCCAAGTGCTGTTACCCTGGCCGCCTCGTTCACCTGACATCATGCCTTGTGATTTCTTTCTTTGGGGCTTCGTAAAAGATCGGGTCTACGTTTCACCCCTACCCCACGAATTACCAACCATGAAAGGTAGAATTGCACAGGCTTCCATTACTCCGGACTTGCTGCAGACAGTATGGGAAGAATTGCATTTTCGTTTGGATATGTGCCGTATCACTAAAGGCACACACATTGAGCACTTATAGGAAAAACTAGGTTAGTTTTCCTTCAATGTCATGTATCATTTGTTATATTTAGTATAAAA
>JAFNEN010002196.1:0-27500 GCA_019343175.1 Oedothorax gibbosus
CAAACGGCCAATGAACAAAGGAGATCGATTGTAAATTGCTGTTTGAAGGTCGTCTCCATAGGTAAAGGATAAGGTGTTTAGTGCCGGCTCTATCACGTGTTGAATTTCCGGATGATTGACGTAGGTAAACACTATACACCTGGGTACCAATCTTGCATGATGTCTCATGAAAACTGCAGTTGCAACGATATCCACTGGAAAAGGCATGTTTTGTGCTCCTCGAGGTCCTGAATCCAGAATGAGACTCTTGTGGCCTAGCCAGACTATTTGTAGAGGCTTTGAAAAAAAAATAATAAATATTATTATTATTATTTTTTTATTTTTTTTTATTATTTTTTTTTTTTGAAAATGAATGGACTCAAACACAATTGTTGGAATTTATCAAAATATTTATTTAAAACAAAATTTTCATACATTTCAATCGTCCCAGTCATCTGTGACATAGTGCAGTCGGGCGAAAAGTCTGTCTCCTGCCAATTGTCCCGATACGATGGGATCCTTTCCAAGTTCCAAACATTCCATCTTGCCTTCCATAAGATTCGGGGGTAAGATGCTCACGTTGGGCATCAATTCCATCAAGTACAGGTAGGTCGTGACGTCCAGACATCCGATGGCGGGTCGAGCATCTTGCAAATGTTGACGATTAAATTCCCCTTTTAGAAACTCCCTCAGATGGTTTACGTGCACTCGAAAAACGTTATTTTTCTGCCTGGAGACTTTGGGTAATGCAATCGGATTGTTCATTTTGTCCTGATTCAATACGACATCACTGTAGCTAAAAGTGCAGGTATCCTTGAGAGGTTCGATGACATACTGCTGTGAGGGATCGGTGACAACCGTAAAGACCATTCTTCTCGGTACCAAATCCGATTGGTGGAACATGAAGGTGGCCGTAGCAACCAAGTCACATGCTGGAGAGGATGAATGGCAAGACATGGCTGCTCAACAACGAGGAGTCGACACACACACACACACTTTACGCTTGGCCGGTCCGAGGTAGAATGGCTGAAAGAGACCAGGGCGTCAGCTACTTGTAAGAAGGAAAAAAATATATATATTATTATTATTATTATTATTTTTCCAAAATATACCTCAACTTTTAATTGTCACAACTGTGTAAACGTTTGCCACTTACTCAAGTTTAAAGCTTCCTGCTGAGGTTCAGAGCCATAGTCGAATGCAGGCGGCATCTGATATTCCCTGGGATCACCGTATGCTGGTTGACGTTGAGGGGGTAGCTGTTGTCGTGGATCATGGACCGGAATCGCCGGAGGCATCCATACAGTCCCAAGATTATCCTCAAATATGAGCATGTCAAAGTCCATTACCGGTTCACTAGACACAGGTGGTGGCGCGGGAAATTCTTGACCAAAATATGCTGATCAGCCCTTAAACATTTGGTCAATCGATTCGTATTGTGGTTCTGGGCAAGCTGGTTCTGGAAAAGATACCTGTGGTTATGGGCAAGCTGGGTCTGGAAAAGATACCTGTGATTCTTGGCAAGGGGCTGTCAAAAAAGTTTCTTGCACGGTTGGCAGTCTGCCGGAGGTCCCTCTTTATTCACTTCTTGGCACACACGGGGTTTCTTGGGAATTTTAAAATCACCCCTATCCTTTTTCCTCTTGCTCGAGTCTCGCTTCTCGTCTTTGGCAGCAGCCTTTGCTGGAGGCACGTCATGCTGTCTGGCATACTTTCTTACCAATTTGCAAGCTCTCGATCCTGGAACAAATGTCTTCTTCGGCAAGACGTCCACTGAAAAAATGGTTTTTTGGACAGACATGAGCAGGTAGCGAGTTCCTTCGGGCACGCGAAAAATTCCATGGGGTGGTAGAATGTATCGCTGGTATTGCAACCGATAATAGCTGACAAAGGCGCGACTCGCCAGCGCGTCCTTTTTGGGCAGTTCATAGTAGAGAATGGGAGCAAAGGACGTCTGAATGACGTGTTGCGTGCCCGATTTGACCTTCAAGTGGCCAAAGGTGAATCCATATTTCACGAGGTACATGTTGTCCAAGCGAAACAGCAGGCGCATATCGGCATGCGTGAGTCCTCGCCTGGGATCCTTCTTTAATCGGTTTTCAATGTTTCCCCAGTCGATAGTTCCTTTGGGCTCAAATTCATTTTCCTCGTGACTTCCATTCAAGACTCTATGAAAATGGTCGATCCAGCGCGCGTGCCAGTCTTGTTTCAAGGTTAGATGATGGATTTTGTGGTCCGATTCTTGGAACGAAATGTGAGCAGTCACATTGGCGAGGTGATTTTTCCAATAATCCTTGTTGTAGTTGAGGAATTCAAATTGGTCGACCACCTTGTCCGGGAAAATGTCTTGCACACTCATGTCGAGACCGTACGACTGAGGATATGCCAAAACTCGGGCCGCCTTTTATAGTGTGATTTGGCGCCAAAATCTGTAGCCAAGTCGCCAAATCATTTCAACCTAGAGTCCTTACATCAAGGATGGTGAAAAAAAGAATCAAGGATGTAGGCTGTCCAATCTTGTCAAGGAGGGTCAGTAAATCAAGGATGGTGGATTCCTGCAGAAAGTGGGAAAACTGTTATGAGGGGGTGGTGGTTTTCAGGAAGCTGTTCCCAGGCGTGTAGAACTCGAAGACGGATCTGAACCCGAGAATCTGAACCCAGACGAACCCGAGACGAATCTGAAAAGAAAAAAATAAATTTCCAAACTTAAGGGTAGTTACAAAAAAAAAATATTATTATTATTATTATTATTATTATTAGTTTTTATTTTTTTTTCAATTCTTACTCGGTGGGTTCCGTAGGATCTTCTCGGTCCTCAGTGGAATCTTATCAAGTCTTGATCAGCAGTTTGTCTTCACAGTCCACCCGCAATGTTTGCATTGCAGATATAGACTCGGTGGTTCGTCCATTGCTCTATCTTGACACAACATTGTGTGAATGTCGGGTGCCGTGCAACATTTCAACTGGGCTTTTAGAGGATGTGCCATCCACAATTGGTACTCTTGCTCGCTAAAAATCGATGGAGCATTCTCGACCTCCATCAGATCGCCGATGGCTGCCTCCACGGGATATTTATCTGCGCAGGGGGATTCTCGAGGGCCTGTTTTCAGAATAGTCCCGGCAGCCTTCATCATGTTGCAAATGCCACTAGGCGGTCCATCATTGCCAAACTTTATCCTAGTATTTTTCATACAGCACATCCAGTCGACACGGGCAAAGTTTCCAGAATCCTGACATGTGTTTAAAAAAGAAGGGTGGCCACGGTCGAGAGAGCCTTGTTCGAAAGACTCTGGAATATCTACCCTTTGGTCAAAGTATCCAGAGTCTTGGCATGGGTGGTCGGGAGAGCCGCCTCCTTGTTCGAAAGACTCTGGAATATCTTCACTGCTGTCTCGATAAGGCTGTATCATGACTGGCTCGGTAGCTGCATAAGGGGACGCTACGTGATAGCAAGATTTGCGTGGAAGCCTTTTCTTGTTTCAATCATCCCAAAGACTCTAAAAGCAAAGACGATTCAACGACGTTCAACATCCTCTGCTGCCTTTCTGGATTTTGGATATAACCATAAGCCTCGTGACTCGAGTCTTTAGTTGCAAGTCCAGTGATTCTTCTTTTGGATCTGGTCAGCAGTGTTTCAGCAGCCATGGGGAAATTGAATTGTGACGTGGTGGCCACTACTCTATTCATGATGCACCGAGGAGAAATGGTGCCCCGCAGGCTAGTGTTTACAGTTGTCAAAAACCCAAGAATTGATTTTGTCATCGAGCCCAGTCCAGACAGCCTAGAGTTTACATTTAAGGATATGGAAGTGAATTTCAACAAACTGAAAATGCCGTTTAAAAGGCGGTTTACCCACAAAAAGCCAATTCAGGTGCCCGTTTACAAGATGAAAGAATACATTGCAACTGAATTTTATCCAGAGTATTTGGAACATGCTTGGCATGGAAGTACCGTCGGATGTCTCGACAATGCGACCTATCACTATCTTTTGGACGTTCTGGAGGACGTCGAAATGTGTCCATTGAAAGAGCTGTCGCCGTTTGAAGACGATCCAGTAGCATGGGGAGTGGCAGCCATCCAAGAACACAAGACCGAGACTGATCGTGACGAAGAAACTTGGGACTTATTTAAAAAAAAAAAAAAATATATATATATATATATATATATATATATATATATATATATATATATATATATTACTATATATATATATAATATATATATATATATATATATATATATATATATATATATATATATATATATATATATATATATATATATATATATATATATATATATATATATATATAGTTTTTTTTATATATTAGTTATTATATATATATTAGTTTTTTTTTGTAACTTTTGTATTTCGTCTTTGAAACTTTTTCACAACCGTCCAGTTGGGTTTCGAGACGTCAAGTTGAATCGTCTTTGCTTTCAGAGTCTTTGGGATGATTGAAACAAGAAAAGGCTTCCACGCAAATCTTGCTATCACGTAGCGTCCCTTATGCAGCTACCGAGCCAGTCATGATACAGCCTTATCGAGACAGCAGTGAAGATATACCAGAGTCTTTCGAACAATGAGGCGGCTCTCTCGACCACCCATGCCAAGACTCTGGATACTTTGACCAAAGGGTAGATATTCCAGAGTCTTTCGAACAAGGCTCTCTCGACCGTGGCCACCCTTCTTTTTTAAACACATGTCAGGATTCTGGAAACTTTGCCCGTGTCGACTGGATGTGCTGTATGAAAAATACTAGGATAAAGTTTGGCAATGATGGACCGCCTAGTGGCATTTGCAACATGATGAAGGCTGCCGGGACCATTCTGAAAACAGGCCCTCGAGAATCCCCCTGCGCAGATAAAGATCCCGTGGAGGCAGCCATCGGCGATCTGATGGAGGTCGAGACTGCTCCATCGATTTTTAGCGAGCAAGAGTACCAATTGTGGATGGCACATCCTCTAAAAGCCCAGTTGAAATGTTGCACGGCACCCGACATTCACACAATGTTGTGTCAAGATAGAGCAATGGACGAACCACCGAGTCTATATCTACAATGTAAACATTGCGGGTGGACTGTGAAGACAAACTGCTGATCAAGACTTGATAAGATTCCACTGAGGACCGAGAAGATCCTACGGAATCCACCGAGTAAGAATTGAAAAAAAAAATAATAATAATATTTTTTTTTTTGTAATTACCCTTAAGTTTGGATTTTTTTTTTTTTCAGATTCGTCTCGGATTTTGACCAGAGCTCTCTTCAAGATTTTCTATTCAACTTTTCGAGTTCTACACGCCTGGGAACAGCTTCCTGAAAACCACCACCCCCTCATAACAGTTTTCCCACTTTGTGCAGGAATCCACCATCCTTGATTTACTGACCCTCCTTGACAAGATTGGACAGCCTTGATTCTTTTTTTTCACCATCCTTGATGTAAGGACTCTAGGTTGAAATGATTTGGCGACTTGGCTACAGATTTTGGCGCCAAATCACACTATAAAAGGCGGCCCGAGTTTTGGCATATCCTCAGTCGTACGGTCTCGACATGAGTGTGCAAGACATTTTCCCGGACAAGGTGGTCGACCAATTTGAATTCCTCAACTACAACAAGGATTATTGGAAAAATCATCTCGCCAATGTGACTGCGCACATTTCGTTCCAAGAATCGGACCACAAAATCCATCATCTAACCTTGAAACAAGACTGGCACGCGCGCTGGATCGACCATTTTCATAGAGTCTTGAATGGAAGTCACGAGGAAAATGAATTTGAGCCCAAAGGAACTATCGACTGGGGAAACATTGAAAACCGATTAAAGAAGGATCCCAGGCGAGGACTCACGCATGCCGATATGCGCCTGCTGTTTCGCTTGGACAACATGTACCTCGTGAAATATGGATTCACCTTTGGCCACTTGAAGGTCAAATCGGGCACGCAACACGTCATTCAGACGTCCTTTGCTCCCATTCTCTACTATGAACTGCCCAAAAAGGACGCGCTGGCGAGTCGCGCCTTTGTCAGCTATTATCGGTTGCAATACCAGCGATACATTCTACCACCCCATGGAATTTTTCGCGTGCCCGAAGGAACTCGCTACCTGCTCATGTCTGTCCAAAAAACCATTTTTTCAGTGGACGTCTTGCCGAAAAAGACATTTGTTCCAGGATCGAGAGCCTGCAAATTGGTAAGAAAGTATGCCAGACAGCATGACGTGCCTCCAGCAAAGGCTGCTGCCAAAGACGAGAAGCGAGACTCGAGCAAGAGGAAAAAGGATAGGAGTCATTTTAAAATTCCCAAGAAACCCCGTGTGTGCCAAGATGTGAATAAAGAGGGACCTCCGGCAGACTGCCAACCGGTGCAAGAAACTTTTTTGACAGCCCCTTGCCAAGAACCACAGGTATCTTTTCCAGACCCAGCTTGCCCATAACCACAGGTATCTTTTCCAGAACCACAATACGAATCGATTGACCAAATGTTTGAGGGCTTATCAGCATATTTTGGTCAAGAATTTCCCGCGCCACCACCTGTGTCTAGTGAACCGGTAATGGACTTTGACATGCTCATATTTGAGGATAATCTTGGGACTGTATGGATGCCTCCGGCGATTCCGGTCCATGATCCACGACAACAGCTACCCCCTCAACGTCAACCAGCATACGGTGATCCCAGGGAATATCAGAGGCCGCCTGCATTCGACTATGACTCTGAACCTCAGTAGGAAGCTTTAAACTTGAGTAAGTGGCAAACGTTTACAGAGTTGTGACAATTAAAACATGAAGTATAACTTGGGAAAAAAATAATAATAATAATAACAATAATAATATATAGTATATATATATATATATAGTATATATATATATATATATATATATATATATATATATATATATATATATATAATATATATATATATATATATATATATATATATATATATATATATATATATATTATATATATTTTCCTTTTTTTTCTTCTCACAAGTAGCTGACGCTCTGGTCTCTTTCAGCCATTCCATCGCAAACCGGCCAAGCGTACAGTGTGTGTGTGTGTGTCGACTCCTCGTTGTTGAGCAGCCATGTCTTGCCATTCATCCTCTCCAGCATGTGACTTGGTTGCTACGGCCACCTTCATGTTCCACCAATCGGATTTGGTACCGAGAAGAATGGTCTTTACGGTTGTCACCGATCCCTCACAGCAGTATGTCATCGAACCTCTCAAGGATACCTGCACTTTTAGCTACAGTGATGTCGTATTGAATCAGGACAAAATGAACAATCCGATTGCATTACCCAAAGTCTCCAGGCAGAAAAATAACGATGTCTGGACGTCACGACCTACCTGTACTTGATGGAATTGATGCCCAACGTGAGCATCTTACCCCCGAATCTTATGGAAGGCAAGATGGAATGTTTGGAACTTGGAAAGGATCCCATCGTATCGGGACAATTGGCAGGAGACAGACTTTTCGCCCGACTGCACTATGTCACAGATGACTGGGACGATTGAAATGTATGAAAATTTTGTTTAAATAAATATTTTGATAAATTCCAACAATTGTGTTTGAGTCCATTCATTTCCGAAAAAAAATAATAATAAAATAAAATAATAATAATAATAATAATATTTTTTTTTTCAAAGCCTCTACAAATAGTCTGGCTAGGCCACAAGAGTCTCATTCTGGATTCAGGACCTCGAGGAGCACAAAACATGCCTTTTCCAGTGGATATCGTTGCAACTGCAGTTTTCATGAGACATCATGCAAGATTGGTACCCAGGTGTATAGTGTTTACCTACGTCAATCATCCGGAAATTCAACACGTGATAGAGCCGGCACTAAACACCTTATCCTTTACCTATGGAGACGACCTTCAAAACAGCAATGTACAATCGCTCTCCTTTGTTCATGGGCCGTTTGTGGATGTCATTCAAGTACCGGTTCATCGTTTGGCTTCGTTTCTTATGAGCAATTTCCATCGCGACTATTTGAAGGATGAATACCATCGCGATGGCATAGCATGTATCGACACGGCCACTTTTCATTACTTGCAAGATTTGCTACCCAAAGTGAGATATGTGGGACCAGAGCCTCTCAGCGGTCATCCAGAACTGTTGGCACCAGGTTGGCAAGATCCAGTCTTCCAGGGAAGAGTGGCTGCCGAATTTATTAAAGTGGCGAGATGGGGAGAAAAATCGTATCCCTGGGACGCATACATTGAGACCAGGTTTACCTGGAGAAAGTAATTTTTTTTTTTTTATAAACCCCTCGCCAGCTCAGTTGTACCTAGTTGTGTGTGTGCAGTCAACATTTGACATTTTCCTGCATAGTAACCGGGCTGTTTCAAGATTTATCCTCCTGTTCAATCCAAGCATCAGTTTTCGGGATAAACATTTTCCAAGGTAAGGTGTCCAGTCGATTGGACTCGTCGAATCGAGTTTAAAGAGGTGTTACTTGCCTATATTCAGAGGACTTGTACTAGAGTCGGTACTATAGTACCAATGTTAAGGTAAGGCGTCCAGTCGATTGGACTCGTCGAATCGAGTTTAAAGAGGTGTTACTTGCCTATATTCAGAGGACTTGTACTAGAGTCGGTACTATAGTACCAATGCGCTATTCGAAAGTAAACTTGCTTCTAATCAATGTCACTAGCAACATTATTTTAATTGATCACGTGACGTGAAATCAAAGTATTTCCACAATAAATTCATATTGGCATTATTTGAATTATTTGGCGACCGAACGTTGGCGAGTTTTTGAAAATTCTCGCCATTTTTTGCTATATAAGTCGTGAAATTCGAGAGAGAACTCAGTTTGCTTGGGCAGTAGCCCAAACTCCATCTCTTCTGTGGATACGCTGAAGGTAAGTCTCTTGACATTTGTTCTGGAAACCTAACGGTGACAACGCAAGGAACAAATGTAATACTTTTCTCTTTTTTTTGTTAGTCTCTTGACATTTGTTCTGGAAACCTAACGGTGACAACGCAAGGAACAAATGTAATACTTTTCTCTTTTTTTTGTTAGTCTCTTGACATTTGTTCTGGAAACCACAACGCAAGGAACAAATGTAATACTTTTCTCTTTTTTTTGTTAGTCTCTTGACATTTGTTCTGGAAACCTAACGGTGACAACGCAAGGAACAAATGTCGTCAGATAATTGCCAAAAGTCTTATAGTGTTTTTTTTTCTTCCTACTAGTATCAAACTTGGATCCGCACGAACCTATTGACACAAGATTGGTATTTGGCGACTTGGCGACAGTTTTTTTTCGGCAACCCAGTATATTAAAGAAGGATTCGCTTCCTGCATCGTCATTTGAATCATGGAGAAACTCCCGACACTATTGACTTCGCCTGTACGAGACATGCTTTCCCATCCCATTTCACCCATACCATCCCCTCCGTATCAAAAGATTGGGAGTGGTATGTCACCCTTAAATTATGAACCCGTTTCGCCTGACTACCTGCCACCTCCGGAATCGCCACCACCACCCATGGCCGAACAACTTTCCCTCTTGGAAGAACGCTATCCAGAGCCGCCACCCAAACGGCGTCATCTGCCCGGAGAATCGTCAGACCGAGCAGATCCCAGACGGCAGCATCACCGGCAAACACCGTGGAGAGGATCGTCGTCCAGGCATCACCGGCGAACACCGTGGAGACCACCCTACACCCGTTTGGCGTCTGGACTCATCGAACCCCACTTCCATGCCAAGTCGAGGGCCGTCCTCTGCATCCGGGATACAGGCTTCACGCTAACCAATGGATTTATTTCCTATACGATGGATAGGAATGCCCTGTATCCCGTTCTCCTGGAGCACGTCCAGCACCTCAGGGTGGGAAAACTCATCTTTACGGATGAGGCCACCCGGTTACAATGGAAAATGCTGGTGGAGCGCGGACGTACCAATTTTGACTTTTCCCAAGTGCCCAACTACAAGATGAGTGAGAAAAATTTGGAGCCTTGCCCTCTGTGCCATCAGTCAAATTGCCATCGCCACATTGCGGTGGAAGGTATCCGCCGAATGCTAAACACAAAGGACGTTGAGCGAATTCCCCACCCTGTCCTTCGCTTCTAGAGCAAGTCATCTGCTGTGTAAAATTTGTTGTACATTATTTTGAGAATTCAATAAACCTGCTGTAAATTGAAGCCTGGTGTGTCTTGGAATGTTATTATGAAAAAAAAAACCCTTGTTTGAAAGTTTTGTTTCGGGATAAAGTAGACATTCAGTGTGGCATGACTCAAACAACTTTGGCAAGATAATTTTTACAGGATGCCCATTCGACTTTGGCGTTTTTACTTGTACGCACTTTGACAATATCATTTTTACTGGATGCCCATTCGACCTTGGCAATATATTGAAACCAAAAAAATGAGGAAAATTGTGTGGTCCACACAATTTGCCTCATTTTTTTGGAATAAAACACACACATTGGATAGAAAACTATTTTATTACATTACACTAAATGTCCCAAAATTCTTCGCTGCCGGCGTATTTCATGTTCGCCAATAAGCGCTTTGCAGCCTCCTTTCCGAGGGCAATGGGGTCCTGGCCGCCGAGAAGGTCCAGCCTTCCCTCCATCAGCTGCGGTGAGAGGAGCTCCACCTGAGGCATCAATCCCAAAAGGTAGTGAAAAGTGTCCAGGCATCCAATCTTGTCCAAGTGCCAAGAGTCTGCAAGATACTGCCGGAAAAAGACTTTGGAGAGACCCATTCGAATTTGGCAATCTAATTTTTACTCGATACCCATTCGACCTTGGCAATTTATTTGACTCGATGCCAACCTTGGCAATATATTTAAACCAAAAAAAATGAGGCAAATTGTGTGGAACCACACAATTTGCCTAATTTTTTTGGAATAAAACACACACATTGGATAGAAAACTATTTTATTATTATTATATATACATTGTACAAAAACTTAAGCGTCCCAAAAGGCTTCTTCACCGGCATACTTCAAATCCATCAGTAATCGTTCAGCCACCTTCTTACCCAAGACCTCTGGGTCTTGCCCTGGGGTCAGAAGGTGGAGGTTACCGTCCATCACGGAGAGGGGCAAATGTTCCACGTGTGGTAACATGCCGGCCAGGTAGTGGTAGGTAGCTAGGTCGATGCATCCAATTTTGTCCATATGCCATGCGTCCTGGAGATATTGCCGATAAAAGCATCGGCCGATGGACTCTTTCATCTGCTTCAAGGGATAGAGAAGAGGCGGCTTGGTTGTTTTCGAGTCGAAAGAGGGTCTCAGCTTATTCAAGTTGCAGACGAGGTCTTTAAAGGAAAATGTCAACGAGTCTTTGGAGGGTTCAATGATATAGTTCTGTTTGGGATCTCTCACCACGGTGAAAACGAGACGGCAGGGGAGTATTTCATCCTGGTGCTGGAAATACGTGGCGGTGGCCACCAAATCACAGGCGGTGGAATACGGCATGTCTCTTGCAAGTCAATGAGCAAAATGAATGTTATGCAAACGGCAGGAATGTTTGGACGGAATGTTTCTTGCAAACGGCCGTTCTCTTTATATACATTTCTCTGGCGGAAGTACATAATCTTTGCCGGAAGCCCTCATCGGGCTAGAGTCGACCTTGGCTAGAGTCTCTCCCCGCAACCTGATGAGAAGGCAACCTTGGCAAAATCAGTGTCGGCCGCGTTTTTTGTTTCTTATCAATACGTCCTTATCGTCGTCCCAAGAATGGCTAGGGGCGACCTGTCAAGCAACCTTGGTAACGTACGACCTGGGCGACCCGTCAAGCAACCTTGGCAAAATCAGTGTTTGGATGTCGGCCGACCTTGGCGTTTTTTGTTTCCGATAAAATTACAAAGGGGTCACGGTGCTCGGCTATTTTTTCAGGCGACTGTAGTCCCCAAAGCTGTCATAACCAATCGGATATCTCATTCTAGGTTATTAGCTCATTTAATTTTTGAAGTCAGTTTTGGTGTTAGAAAATTAAATGTGTTATTTCGTTTGTTGTAAAAGTACACTGAAAAAAATGATTCCTCAACTTCTACCAAATTTGTTTGGTAACTGATATTTTGTATCGGTTACCAAACTTTAGTAGCCTATACCAAATAATTTTACTACATAAAACCAAATATATTTGGTGAATACGTTTACAGCGTTTGATTCACTGTTCCAAAAAAATATTAACCTTTACCAAATTATTTTGTAACGCCTACCAAATTATTTGGTAAAGGATTTTTAGTTCCATTAACAAAACGTTTGGTAAAGAAGAAGACGAACTGTTTACTAACCTTCTACTACGTCACACAGAAGAAGAAAAGAAATGGCGGAACACGTCGTATTTTGTGTTATCATTCAGAAGTTTAAAGGTAAATATATTTTAATTGTAATATTTATATATTTTTTATTATATCTTTTAATTCTGCCCTGTATACGTTGTCTGACAAGACGTACTGCATTCGGCAGTGCAGTGTTATACTTTTAGGGTCTTGTGGCTGATTAACAAACCTTAAATTGCACTATCTTTCTGAGTCTGTAACAATGCGAAATGTCCCATATTTCTGAAAATTGTAGAAATTTTGTCCGGAATATATATTTGTTCGATAAAAGTTTAAATTTTAGGTATTTATTTTTCTAATGTTTGTTATTTGAAAACTGCTACGTGGTGTTGGAAGTATACTATTTACAGTTTGAATTAACCTCTTTGAGTTATTGTTATAAAACGTAATGTGTGTGTGGTGTTTGTGAAATTCGTTTCAAAAAGTTATATACCAATACGGTAAAATCCTACTCGCTAGCCAAGAGATGTCGCCTCGCCAAGCTCGAAAAGTCACGGACCAGCTACTAGGATTAACCCTAATCGGTATCTCGTTGCATGTAAAATATATTTTTTACATTTAAAACACTCATTCAATTTTTTTTATACAGGAGTTGACAAAGAAGCTTGTTTTAAAAAAATTGTGCGGGATATGGTAATGAGTTTCTTAGATATAATATCAACAATTTCATTGATATTTGTTGTCATTTAGCTATGATGTGGGATCGAATAAGTAATTGTGGAGTAAAATGAGTATAGTCTGGCTGCCACAAATGGCATCCCAAATATTTGGATTGTGGAACAGTCCACTTAGAAAAAAGGTAAGGAAGGTTTTGGGCAAGAGTTACTATGTTTGGCGATTCATTGCTTTTATGGGCGCATCTTTCTTTAAGGTTTAGAAACAGATTATCAATTGAAGGGTAGATCGAACTTGCATTGGGTTCACTCTTATGTCGATTAATGATCAAGTTAAGATAACAAAGAAATACACGTATAATCACTAACCACTACCAGCAATCAACAACAGTCTGTTGCCGATAACTGATGTGCAGTTCTAGTGTGATACATTATTTACAATCGAACTCGACCAACAATCCCCTCTTCTCGCCAAACGCCTTGAGCTGGCAACCCTGCCTCCTTCGCCTTAAAACCTTAATTCAAAGTGGAATCTTCCACAATCAAAATATTTGGGGTGCCAAGTTGTGGCAGCCATACTATAAACCGTTTTGTTTAACCTAAAGGAGCATGTCCGACAATTTTATGCATTTTCGGTGAAATCCTAGTCGCTGGCCCAGAGACAAATAAAAAAGATTTGGTAATTGTCTTAAAATAAAGAGCGATAAATTATTTTTTCTGGCAACTATTTACGTCAATCAAAAGAGGTTATTTGAAACTAAGGTTGCAAGCATGCTGATCGAGACTAGCTTAAGGGTTATAAAAAAAAGTCGCAAGCAAAGACAGTGTTTGGAAAATGTGGTTTTCGAAATGTCGCCAAGATCGAAAAGTTGCTGGACCAGTGACTAGGATTTGGCCCCGTTTTCTAATATCACTTAGAGTAGAATTTTCTTTTTCTGGAGAAATGCTTTGATGTATGTTAGATATATTCTTGTTTTTTAGTATCTATTTGTGTTCTCTAAGTTAAGTACTTGTGCCCTATATGGACAGCGCTCTCAATATGGGCACGCCCAATATCTTTAAAAGTAAAATTTTTAATTGAGGAGATAAAGCTATATGTCTATAAAGGAAAGCAGTTTTAAAAAAATATTTTGGCCTTGAAAGTGCAAAACAATGCACTCTTCTCCCTTTCGAAGGTAATTTGTATTTTCGAAGTGTACTGAACTTAGATTATAGAAAAATTTTATATTCTTATACTAGATTGTATAATTATTTTAAATATATTTAAAAAATGTGTTTTAGAAAGCTGAGACAAGGTGACAGGTGCTCTTCAAGTCCCTCCACACCACTCAAGCCCAACACTGCACGATGTCCGTCGAGTCCCACTTCCGAATGATGCCCGCCAAGCCTCTTACTTACTCGGTGTTCTTCAGGTCACTCCACCACTCGTTGCCACTCAAGACCCACTACTGCACGATGTCCGTCGAGATCAACCTCTGAATGATGCCCGCCAGGTCTCTACCACGCCAGGGCTCTTCAAGTCCCTCCACCACTCGTTGCACTCAAGCCCCATCACTGCACGATGTCCGTCGAGTCTAGCCTCTGAATGAGGCCGTCTAGTTTCTTCAACGCCAGGAGCTCTTCAAGTCCCTCCACCACTCGTTGCCACTCAAGCCACACAACTGCACGATGTCCGTCGAGTCCCACTTCCGAATGATGCCCGCCAAGCCTCTTACTTACTCGGTGTTCTTCAGGTCACTCCACCACTCGTTGCCACTCAAGACCCACTACTGCACGATGTCCGTCGAGATCAACATCTGAATGATGGCCCGCCAGGTCTCTACACGCCAGGCGCTCTTCAAGTCCCTCCACCACTCGTTGCCACTCAACCCAACAACTGCACGATGTCCGTCGAGTCCCACTTCCGAATGATGCCCGCCAAGCCTCTTACTTACTCGGTGTTCTTCAGGTCACTCCACCACTCGTTGCCACTCAAGACCCACCACTGCACGATGTCCGTCTAGTCCAACCTCCACCCCAAAGCTACGACTGAATATAAACGATTAGTTTTTTAATGTTTCGGGATTCTTTGTGACACCTGTTTCATATGCAATTGGAAGCAGAAATGATTTAAAACATGGCATACTTGAAACTTGTGCTATGCAATGGTAAATTTATTTCTTTTAAAATCTTGAAATATTGTTTCAAATTCCAGGTGTATTAAATGTGGCTGAATCGGGCAAATTTCTAATGTAGATTTTACACTCCACATAGAGAACAACCTTTAGTAGTGATAAGATTCCAGTGATTTACAAACTGTAGATAATTATATGACCATTTTGATTCATCTGATTACTTTCAGACTGGCATTAAAAAGAAATGTGTGTTTAATGACACATTTTCATATAATTGCATGTAAATGGTAAAACGATGAGAAATTCTTATTGTTGAGCATCAAGAACTATACGTGTATCTATTTAAAACCCATCTTAAACCTAAACATCACTACATGATACATTATCCCTGAATTATTAAAAAGTTTGGTCCACTAGTATATTTATGGAGTATGCTGTATGAATCAAAACATGGAGCATCTAAAGTATATGCTAATTCCAACTGTTGTAAAAAGTAACTAAAACACTTGCCATAAAATATCAGCTGCAAATGTGTGAGCGTTTATTTTCAGGTAGATCTTTCGATGAGCGATTGTTTATAGAAAATGGGAAGAATATCAACTTCCAAAATTATTCAGTGTTTTTTATGTGCATTTCAAATTCAGATTTAAAAATGTGGATGTATTTGTCGTTAAACTAATTACATTTAATGGTATAGATTACAAACCCGTATAAAGTGTTATTTCTCGTCAAAATGATAAGCTACCACTTTTCTGCATCAGAAAATTAATTGCCGTTGGTAATAAACATTTTTTGTATCTTTATAAAATAGTAGAATACAATTAAAAACATAATGATCATGTAGGAGGATACCAAATTTCTGATGCAGCAGTTGCTTGTCTAGATAACTAATTTGTTTTCAGTTTGGATACCTTGTCTGATAAGTAACTTTTAAACGTTGTGAAATCAGCCAAAGGAATTCTTTATATTTTGTCAAAATTATTGTAGTAACCAGGACTTTTACACTGACTGCCTATTGTGTATACTTAAAGTTGTGATATGTTACATTCTATTATGGGTTAATACGTGTGAATTCATACAGATTATATTATATACTTATTTTTTTTTTGTCAGATACCTGCATTGATTTAATAAATTGTTTTGTAAATAGTGTCAGTTATTGTTTATTTTTATAAAATAAAAGTACAAACTTTCTACTTTCATAGCATACTTACAAAATGCTGAAATAGTAGCAACATACTTTTTCATGTTGAATTGTACCAAATTTTGTGCAAAGTTTACAAATTTTAGTTCATTAGATAATTTTATGGCAAAATGTGATGCAAAACAATTATAATTTGGTACAATTCATTATGTAAAAAAAAGTGTATAGCTAAATTAACTTATTTATAATTTATTTGCTATGTTTGCCTAATATGTGGTAATATTTGTTCTAAATTAATGAATATAAATTAACAAATTTTATTAAACACAACAGCTACATTTTTAGTAAATATAACAATTTGTGATAAAATCACAAAATACTTTAGTTTCATCTACCAAATAAATGAGTATAAATTACCAAATTGTTAGTAAACACAACAGGGTCTTATTTCAGAAACAAAATGATTGGTAAAATTCACAAAATACTTTAGTTTCATCTACCAAATCGATGAGTATAAATTACCAAATTGTTAGTAAACACAGCAGTGTCGTATTTGGTAAAATTTACAAAATACTTTACTTGCGTTTACCAAATCGTCATCTGTGCCCGCTACTAAATATTTGGTAGAATTTACCAAATGCCTTTTACTAAATCTTCATGGTAGCAATTACCAAATCTTTATTTATCACCTATTTCACCTTAAATTTTGTTGATTTTACCAAAATTTAGTACAGATTACTAAACTTTTTTTTGAGTGTACCTGACGGTAAGTCATCTCAAATCTTAATTCCCTCATTACCAGCAGGTTTTAAATCAAAACCAGTAAGTTCTTCTCAATATTCTGAGGTTATTTACAATATAGCAATTTCTAACAAATATGCATTTTTGTTTAATGAGGATAGCTTGATCGTGGACGTGGAAGATAGTGTTGTAGAGTTAGCTGGGGGTGGAGTGAGTAAATCTCATTCTAGACAATGTGAGGTTTGTAAAAATCAATTTCCTGATAATGTGTCCTATCGCAATCATTTTCGGGTGTCTAATTGTAAATCCCATAAGTGTTTAAAGTGTAACCTGCATTATAGTGGTAGACATGAATGTCTAGTTAAAGTTGTGTATCCAAGACAATGCATAGTTTGTTTAAAATCGTATGCAAGCAGGAGTTCCTTTTCAAACCACAAAAAAAAATGCAGTAGTACTCCAATTAGTTCAGGCTCTCATGTCGGCAATAGTAGTAAGTCCAATATTGTAACTTTGAATTCTGTCTGTGACATAACATCTAATCAAAGTGAATGTTCTTCATTAATAATTAAAAATACTAATTGTGTAAGCCCTGCAATCTCAATTTTTAATGCAGAATCAAAAATGTCAATATCTTCTGAAAGCATTCATGCTTCAGATAAAATTGAAAAACCTGCTAATTATAATTTATGTCATATTTGTAACAGATATTTTGCTAGAAGTTCAAATTTTTATAACCACAAACGTAAGTGTTTAAACAATATGTACAAGTTTGAATCGTGTATGTTTGAAAATTGTCACAAATCATTTCTTTATGTGGGACAGTTACACAAACATATGCTGGAAGAGCACAATTTAGGTAAATTTAAAATTTTATCTTTTAATTCGATGGAAAGTTCTTTAAATGGCTAGAATCAGAAAGTACATCTACTTTTAGCTTCTTAAGAGAATAACTGGAATAAAAAAAATCAGGATCAAACAGTTTGTATTATTACTCTTGTCAATTTTCTTGCAGACAAAAAGTGTAAATGCAACTTCTCGCAAATTCAAAAAGGTACAATTCCATCGCATGTCAATTGTCCAGTTAGGATTTATGTATGCGAAGAACCAAATGGTGTTACTGCATACTATAATTTCCGAACATAAACCATCATGTAGGTTACGAAAATTGTATATACCAACCTTTGAAAAGTATTTTTTCGAGATACTTTGAAGCTTTTTGTGCAATTAAAGGTGCCTATTCCAGAAATTCAGCGACTAATGAGAGAAGCTTTGCAAATTGCAGTAATCTTAATGAGTTTCCAATCAAGGAAGCTTTCATTTCTCGAAAGACTATTCAAAATTATGTAAGACGTAGCAATAATGCTATGTTTTTTACAGATGATGCGTTTTCTGTCCATGTTCGTGTAGATGAACTAACAGGAGACAATACACTTTTAATCTATAAACCTTTAAATAGTGCAACTCTGCATGGGCCTTCCGGTCTTGATTTATTACCAGATGCCGATGAAATTTTTGCATTGGGCTTTCAATCAGTGGCGCAGAGAGATATTTTGCTAAAAAATGCTCATAAAGTGCTTTGTATTGATGCTACTCATGACACCAATCAGTATGGTTTTTATTTGGTAACTTTAATAGTTCCAGATGAATATAATCACGGTTATCCTGTTGGTCATTTTATAGTAAGCAAGTTAAATTTCAATGTAATGGTTTGTATGTTTGAAAGTTTAAACTTAAAATTCAAAATTTAGATTTGCATTCAATTATGACAGATGATGATAAATTTACGAATTCAGCCTATATTGCTGTTTTTGATTCTAATGTAAGCATTTCTTGTGTCAATGGGCATGTTTTGCGAGCTTGGTTAAAGAATATAAATGAGAAATTTTCGTTAAGATAGAATTGTTATACGAAAAAGATATAGCTGTATTTTTTGGACTAAAAGACGAATTTCTAGATTACATTTCTGAACATGAGGCATTTTCTAAAATATTTCTTACAAACCTATGACACAAGATATGCTTTATGGGCTAAGTGTTGCCGGAAACAAACTTTATCACAATCACTACCAACAACTATTGTGAATCATTTCACAATGTTCTTAAGACAGTTTATTTAGAAAGGAAGTACAATCGACGCCTGGATAGGTTAGTACATATATTACTATTAATGTTACAAGATCAATATGCAGTTCACTTAAATAAAGTTATAAATAAATTTCCTGTGTATTCTGATTATGCAGACGTTGCAAAAAAGGAACATAATAAAGGGAGAAAAATTCCTGATGGCTGATATAGTTATGACACATCACAAGGACTACTGGCTAGTTAAATCCTGTCAGTTCAAAATACTAAGTACATAGTTAAACATGTAAACATTACTTGTCCCTTTATTGACCATTGTGTATTTAAATGCACAAATCTTTCTTGTGGTTCTTTGTGCAATCACCTCTACATTTGTGAGTGTCCTGGTTGCAAGAATAACTTTTGCAAACGTATACACAAGGTGCATTCAACTTTAAAACATAATGAGCCATTAAGTCCAGCAAATAATTTTTTTAGTGTAGGACCACCCACTTTACTTTCTCAAACTGATGCCCAAAATAATTTCGATAATCGCATAAAGGTAAGTTACAAGCCTCTTTCAGATGAGGATAGGTTTACTGAGTGTGAAAAGCTATGTGCTGAAATGCTTACCTTATTAAAAGATTCTTGTGTGCAAAAAGTAATGGTGAGAAGTGTAGCATCCCAATTAAAATGGTTAGTTTTCAACTTGCAAGGGTGTGTCAAATATTCAGAATATGACAATAAACTGATGTAGTAAAAGTAAACAGTATGTCTAGTTCTAAATTAGCACCAAATAAAAAACTTGAACTCCAAATAGATTTTTATAAAAAACACTGAGAAAAAAATACTGTAAACATACACCAAAATTTTTGTAACTTTTACAGAAATAACCAATTTTACAAAAAAAGTTTTTGTAATTCTGAACAGAAATCTTCATTTCTACAGTTACAGGAAATATTCTAGTATTCGCAATTTCTTTCAACCAATCACTTCGACTTGAAGTTGCGCGCGCATCGCTTCTAAAGTTTCGTTTGTGATTTGGATCAATTCATCGCCATTTAAAAATTATTAAATTTTAAATTTGATACAAGTGTGAGTAACTTTTATTTCTTTCATTATACTATTATAATTCTTATTTTTGTATTCGGCATTGTTCAGATTGTTTAATGTTTTATGTTCATGAACATTTCGTTAACATGTAATGAAAATTTTCTGTTTTGCTAGATAGTATTATAAAAGCGTATAGAATTTGCCGTTTGTTAGAAAAGTCTGACTTGAGGTCAATCTTTCATACTTGTGTCCGTTTAAACTTTATTAAAAGTATTTGAAGCCACATTTATTTTTGTCATAAACCAATTTGGAATGACCATTTTAAAATGAAGCATAATATGTAATTCATTGTTGTCCAGTGTTTACTTAAGAAAGCGACAAGACATATTTTTTGCAAAAAAATCTGGTCGGGTTTAATTTCCATTTTTACTTTTTTTAGTGCAATTTGGAGTAGTTTCATGTATTTTTAGTGAAAAAAAATTTCTTCGAAAGGAAAATAAATAATATTAATTTAATATGAGAAAGAAAATTAACATTACTAGTTCACTTTTGCTTTTAAAAATTTAAAATAAACCTGGATGGCTGGGATTTTTTTCGACTTGTTTTAAGGTAATGTTAAACATATTGATGAATATTTTTGTTAGTTTTTATACTAAAGAGGTACTGATAAACATTGTTTTGATCGAATATATTCTTTGGTACGAATTTTGTCGTTTTAAACTAAATTTTTGGAACATAAGTTTTGTTTCTTTATGATTATAAAAATAGCTTTTTGAGTATATGTATTTTAATTTGTAAAACGAAATCTTAGTGACACAAATAAATTTTCCGAAATTTTTTTTTTAGGTAACATATCTGTGTTTATGAAGTTGGTGTGGTTCAAAAGTGATAAAGGTTTTAGAATATGTAAATTGTGATTTATTTCTAAAATTCTAACACCTTTTTGTGTAACTTTTTATTCATAGATTATCTGAATATTAACAGGCCTCGCAGTGCTTCTATATTCTCCTATTTTTTTTTTTAGGCTTTTCATTTTCGATTTCTAAATTTTCCCCCCTACCGTTCGCTTTTTGCCGCCATTCCCGACATCATCGTATGTTTTTGTTTTTTTGCGATCCGATTAGTTTGGTCTTCGATTTGTTTTTCAAGGCCATTCTGCGATTTTCTCGTAAAACACACTTGCTTACTCTGCTTTGCTTGTATTTAACAGTGTAACTTACAGGTTTCGTCGTGTAAAAATAAGAGTTATAAGTTTATCGGGCGAGGCAGTAAACCAGCTACAAAAATCTAAAATCCAAACTACAATGGTCTGAATAAATAATTTTAGCACTATGATTTCCGTTTTTCACTAAATTCTCTTGGTCATATAATAATAAAGGTAAGTGTTTTCTTTATTATTTTGATATCATTAACGTATCGTATGTAATTTTAGATAACAAAGTTAGTGTTTTTGTTAACTTGCGGGGAAAAGTTAATAAAAAATTCTATTATAATTTTTTTCCTGATCTTTTATAAAGCTTGCAAATTAAATAAAAAAAAAAGAATTGGTATATTTTTATTTAAAAGACCCGATTAGTCATGTTTAATTTTTTTAAAAAAAATTTGTTTTGATTTATCCGGCCCGGACTTTTTTTATAAACTCGTACAGGTTTCCAGTTTTGGTTTTATAAAGGGATTTTAGAAAATTGAGAAGAAATCTGCTGGGATGAAATAACCTCTGGCATCACGAAAGGCACTTTTATATTATTTTTATAACTTTTTATACGATCACATGTGTTTGAAAAACTAAATCAGGGTCCATATGTTTTCCATTATTTTTTTTTCGTTAAAAAAAATATGGATAAATATTGTTACTTTTATAAAAATATTTCCAATTTATTTGATAAATTTCCTTATTTACATGAAAATAATCTAAAATCCCTATATTTTCTTTAAAAATTCCTTCCTGAAATTTAATCAGTGTCAGTAATCAGTATAGTTAGGAATTTTAGTTGGGTTTTGCATATTTTTGTGTGTGGGAAAGCAGTGACTGCCACAAGACTGTTAATGTTTAAAGACAGGAAAATCGCCTGTATATCGATCATTAGGTATGGTTATGAAAACAATTAAATTTTTACATACATTTTATATTTCTTTTTTAGGTATTAAAAAGGTGGATTGTCTCTGTATAATTATATGTCTCTGTATAATTATGTGTGTAGAATAATAAATAGTACTAATTTTTGTAATGTAGTACTTTTGTAGTTTTTAATTTTGTTTTTCTTCAAACTTACAATCTGAACAAAAAATAGATTTTTAAAAAATGTTTCTTCTAAGTGCCTCTATTATGTAAATGCAGAATATAAACAGACAGTTCCGCTTGTAAACAATTTGTAAAAATATCTCCATACACACAAAAAAATTCTGTATTTGGCGGGTTGAAATTTACTAAAAAACAAAAAATATAGGATTAAACCATTTTTTTTTGTTATTGAATCTGTTAGGTCCAAAAAAAGTCATTCTAAATTATAATTCTAAAATATTTTTATGATCACAACAATTTTGTGGTAGTAAACATGTTTGTGAATAACAATAAATTTTTTTAACATTGCATGCTGAATTATTTAACATATACAAAAGCAAACTATAACAAAATAAAGTAGTACAGCGGAGGTAGAGCCACCATGAATGTCTACTTGTGTGCTATAATTTAGGGAGGCATTCTATTGGTCTTTACAAGTAGGCACCTCTATTAATTATCTATCTATCAAAGTGGCAGATGTTCTGGGGATGAAGCAGGTACAGTAATTGCAAAGAATGCAATGAAGTAATTGCAAAGAAACTTCTTTAGTATTGTGTTTACTGAATAATAATTTCATCTAATTTCCAGAATCTATGTTACAGCAAACAACAGTTAACAATAATATTAAGTACATCTATTTATATTGAATACTATATACTAGACATCAACTCCAAAGCGAGTTAATTCTAGAAACTGGCCTGTCAACTTTTACACTGTTTAAATGTGCAATCGGTCATAATCAATTCCTAAAATATTCCATTTATCTTAAATGATATTTTTTAAAATGAGCTTTGCATATGAAATAACTATATCTGCAAATATTGATGAATGTTTTAATTTCATTTTTTTCAAAACATTAAAAATATTGGCTAATATTGCTACCAGTACCTGGGTTGTGTAGGCTGCATAATTTCGTCTTGTAAGTTACAAAAACACTACAAGACCATTTTATGCATCCTACAAAAGAAAAGTTACAAAAACTTTTGCTTGTATATGATACATAAAAAAGTCTTGTAAAATTCAAAAACATTACTTGGTTAGGATTCATAAAAGATCTTGAAAAATTACAAAAACATTACTTGTATAGGTTACATAAAAAGTCTTGTAAAATTACAAAAACATTACTTGTATAGGATTCATAAAAGAGTCTTGTAAATTACAAAAATATTCCTTGCATAGGATACATAAAAAAGCTTGTAAATATACAAGATATATATATGTATTTTTTCACACAAAGATATTAAGTGTTTTTACAGTACTTTTTGTTAGTAGTTATTTACTAGAAATTTTCTAGGAAAAGTTTTTTACAAAATTTTTTTTTGTTATGGTTACAGATTTTTTTTTTCACAGTGAACATCAAAAAAAATGAACATCAAATCAATTAAGGGTAATTCTGATGATACACTGCTCCTGCTAAGAGGTTAAAACTTTCAGTGGAAAGGAAATCACTATAAAATGATAATGACATTACAAAGTCATTTTTTAAGTAATTTGTGTTTGAAATCTGATATTAACAAAAAGGTTAGTAATTGTAAATTAAGTGTTAGTGCATTGAAAAATCTGGATCCATTCATAAGTGTAGCAGAATTAGACATACTTAAAAAAATGATAGATTATTCAAATTGGGTTGGTTGTGCTCTGATGTTGTTGATGCCTTTATAGAGTTACAGTGTGATAATAGTGATGAGTTTTCATGCACTAAGTCGACCGTCTCTTCGGTACTGTGCGCTGCACACAGATTTGACCACCTTGATATAACAAACCCCATAATGTTATTTCCTATTTGCTTAGATAATCACTGGATTTTAATAGTTTTAACTTGTGAGAAAGGAAACTTAGAAGTGTATGACCCTCAAAATACCATTTTACCAGGTAGTTATGATACTTATTTTGATAACTTTAAATATGCTTTAAGCAGTCATGTCATTAATTTGGACTGGATAAAACAGTCACCTCCTCATATACTCCAAACAGAAAATTCAAGTTGTGGAGTTTTAATTTGCTATTATGTCTATCAACTAATCCATAAAAGCGCCTTAACTAAACCTTTTAATACTTATAATTTTAGGTCTTACGTGTATCAATACCTACTAACTAATAGCCCTTTAAAGTATAGTGATCAAGAAAATTGTATTTGTACTAACCTAATTCCAGCTTCTCCTAGGAAAGCGGACTAGGAAAGTACTCCTAGGAAAATTAACGCGTAAATCGTAAACGTACATATAGTACTAATATTTAGTTGTAAACATGGTAGCTGTGAGGGTAATTGCACCCTCTCCTCCGAATTTGGAAGTTGTAAGAAAAATAGTAAAACGGTTTTAAAAAATTATTTCGCTTATTATTTCGCTTTCGATTTAGAGTAAAGGTACATAGATAATTCTAATATGTAAAAAGAAAAAGTCAAGAAAACTATATCTGGCGAAAAATCGATCGTAGCCTACAAGCGGCAAATCTTTAAATCCGGCCCTGTACACATAATTGCACACACTGAAAGTAAGTCAAAATATATATAAATGTTTAGATGAAATACAAAATAAAATAAAAATGATTCACACAAAAAGTATTCAATCAATAGCTAGTCTAAAAAACAAATAAGACAGTTCTTAACCAACACTTTAAACCCCCACGTATTTAGTCTCGACTCTAACAAAAGTAAAAACAACTTACAAAAAGTAAAAATCAACTCCCATTCAAATAAATAACTAAAGAGAAGCAGGCAATAAAATGACAAAGCAACAATTAAAAAAAGTTGAAATAAAAATAATTAGCACAATAATAATTAGCAAAATAAGGCACAAATACTCAAAAACTCACTGAGCTCTCTGAAATTGCAACACAGCACCGCCACGTTTGATGAGTGAGATTTACCATACGTATATTGGTAGTCAAAATTTCAGCTAATACCGTGGTATTTAGTAGGTATCATTGCGACATTGCGCTCAACATGATCCGATCACCAAGCATATGGTAAAAGACCGACGCTTTCTGGAAATTAATTTGGTTTTTTAACCATGCTTCTCGTATAAAAACAAAGCGTATGGTAGGAAAACCATTTGTGCTGGTAAACTTACTTTTCTCAAAGTTGTAATCTTACCAAACGTACGGGTAAAAAGAGCTATAATTTTAGTTACCAAAAATTCTAGTAATCCGTTTCCAAAACGAATAGTAAGGTTGCTAATTGAATGGTTTAAGTACTTGGTATTCTGGTTTTATTACTAGAAATACCATTATCATACAATTATGTTTTTTTGCAAGATTTTTTTTCAGTGTTTACGTAGTTAAAATAATCAGTTTCCTTATCTAGCAATTTCTACAGAAACATCAATTACAAAAATATTGCTGCGATTTTTATTACATTAAATGGGCAAAAACTCTGCATTTGCATTTAATTAAATAACATGAAGTAAGCTTATTTTCTGGCATAGATATAGAAAGAGTAGCAGATCTGCCCCTAGGGGAAAAGGTGAGGCCACTTTTCCACCAGTATCCCATAAGGCAGTTCGCAAGCCAAAACATCCCGCTCGCCCATGGCGTGCCATATGCCACCAGATGGCACCATGAGATAAATTCGACTAATAAAAAATATATATTAAATATTATTTAGTTAAAACTTTTTGCCAGTTTTGCTAGCATAAGTTTATCACTGCATATGTTTTGATAATTTCTGGTAGATATGAGGTATTTATTCATAAAAGAAGCATTTTAAAAATACAATTTTTATTCCATGTTAACTCTTCGGCAAAAGCAGTTTTTTGCCAACCAGTATCCCATGATGCATTACGAAAACGGCGAAAAGCGGTTTCATCACACGATCGCGGGATTTATATTGCGTTGTACGGGGATTGCAAAATCGATGAGCATATCTGCTACACTTTCTATATCTATGTTTTCTGGTTTTGAATGGTAAAATTCAAAAGTTCTTATTAAGTAAAAGAGTAATCGCTTATGTAAAAAGGGTTATAGAAATAACTTGAAACATTGTATATTACATAATAAGACAATTTTTAAGACAAATGAACCAAACACTAATTGTGAATTATCAGGTTATTAAAGTGGTCTACTTCAATCAGAAACAAATTGTTAAACTGCTGCAAATTCTTAAGAAATGTTGCCTTTGTGTGTACCTTCTTACACCCAATTCCATAAAACTACAACAATTCAGGGTTTCAGCATTGTTGAATTCAATAGTGTCGAGAATCATTCTAAGTGATCAAATAAATAACAAATCAAGTTACTTGATTTGGCACATAATCCACTGCTACTAACAAATTCACCTGGATACCTCCTCCATTTGGCCTCTCACTCACTCTAATGCAAAAAAATATTTAGGGTTAATCCTAGTCGCTGGTCGGCGAATTTTATGAGCTTGGCCATCGCATTCAGCATGTCGTACCCAGGTTCCACTCTCACATGTTCCAAAACACTGCCGACTGCTCGTACCATCATCAAATTACTGCATCAAGGACACCTTTCTGCAGAGCTTTCGGTCGATGACATTATATGGTGTTACATCCCGAGGTAACTGGAAAAGAATTAAAAAAAAACAATGCAATTTGCAGAAATTATACAAAAAAATGCTTAGGTTTCAAAAACTATTGACGCTAGGGTTGTGAAAAATTTCAGAACATTACATACAGTGGAATTGCAAGCTTTCGCATTTTTTTAAAAATGCAACACCGTGTTTAAAAGATCAAATATGCTCAGATTTAAGAGGAACTATAACCTCAAACACTAATTTTATTTACTACTCAGAGAACACAAACAGATACTAAAAAACAAGAATATATGTAACAGACATCAAAGTATTTCTCCAGAAAAAGAAATTTTTTATCCGAGTGATAACAGTGAATATTAGAAAACGGTGTTAAATCCTAGTCACTGGCCAGGCAACTTTTCGATCTAGGCGACATTTCGAAATTTACATTTTCCAGACACTGCCTTTGCTTCCGATTTTTTTTAACCCTTAAACATGCTTGCAACCTTAGTTTAACATAGCTTTCTTTTGATTAGCATACATGGTTGTAATAAAACATTATTTATTGCTATTAATTTTAAAACACTTGCTAAATTTTGTTATTTGTCCCTGGGCCAGCAACTGGGATTTTACCGAAAATGCATTCAATTGCAAGACATGCTCCAAAAGGTTAACAAAAACGGTTTACTCATTTTACTTCACACATTACTTATTCGACTCCACATCATAGCTAAATGA
>JAFNEN010002197.1:0-18137 GCA_019343175.1 Oedothorax gibbosus
AACCTACGCAACTCATCTATTCTCTCTGGTAAAGGGTAGTCGCGAAGGACTTCAACTTTACCAGGCAACGGCGAAATACCCGAGTTAGAAACGTGATGCCCCAGGAATTCGAGCTCAGGGACACCAAAAATGCATTTGTTTAGGTTGATAACTGCGCCATAGTCATTTAAGCGCTTGAACAGTTCTGATAAATGCTTTTGATGTTCCTCTTCGTTTTCCGAAGCGATCAAAAGATCGTCTAAGTATGCATAACAAAAGTCTAAACCTTGAATAACACCATCGATATGTCTTTGGAAAGTCTGGGCGGCATTTGATAGTCCAAAACACATGTACCGATATTCGAACAAACCAAAAGGTGTTATCATTGCAGTTTTTGGTATAGAGTCCTCGTCTAACGGAATCACGTCCGGGTCACCAGTTTATGGTGTCAGAAGTGGGATGTTGAAGAAAATTCCAAGTTTCATATAAAATCAATCTTTATTCCAACAACCATAATAAACTTAATATAAATATAAATTCCTAACCATTGTACAAACTTAACAAAGCATAAAACTCAAGTTGAAAATACGTGGCATGTCGACCAGGGGAAAGGTCGTGACAAGTGCCATGGGAAAATTAAGAAACAGGAGAGAGTGTTCCGGTCGGCGACGTAGCTTATATAGCCTGTGGCCGGAAGTGCAGCGCCACCTGATATAATTAGTTGAATTTTGGTTAGCTGCTCTGGCAAAAGCTGCAGGTCTAGTTCATCACAAGGCACACCGCCACATCACCGCCACACATGTTAAATAATGAAGTTTTCCATGATAAAGATAATATCTCTGGTGGGTCTTTCAAATGAATATTCAAATCCATTCTAAGTAATCAATGCCATTTATGTGTTGGCCCGTGTCTTATGACTAATGTCCCTATTATTTATTTTTCAAACGTACAGATGTTCCTAAAGTCAGTGGTGCAACAGGCTTTAGGGAGCCAAAGCTTAGTGCGCATAATTCAACTTACTGGAACTGAGGTTATGGATTATAAGCAGATGTTTTAGCCAGTTGCTCAGACTGACGTGAAACCCCATAGGGTTCGTATTCCTCCTGAAAAACTGCTGAATTTCAAATATTTTGTATAATGGCCCTTATATATAACTCCTGAAATTTATATTGGAAATCCTTATTTAAAGTATAGTTTCCTGAAAAATTATCTTTTTATAATAGAAAATAGATTTAAGTGGATTTGAAGTCCAATTTTTAAAAAGAATTTCAGTTTTACATTAATTTTAGTCTAGAAAATTGTAAGTTGTTAATTTTTTTGAAATTTTGCATGTCTTAAAGTTTCAATTTTTTAAATTGTTGCTCTTATGCAAATTGTTTGATATCAACGTTTTCTGATTTTTAAGGCACCGCAATTTGTTGATCTTGGATTTTTTTGTTTTACTTTTAGTTTCATGATACACATATTCTCACAATAACTACTTTTGTGTTTGTTATCTCCTGAATTGATGGTATTGTACTCCTAAAATAACTCCTTAAAACTCCCGAATTTCACTATTAAAAACAGAGTACGAACCCTGCCCATTGTTTTATTCCCTCCTAGCGCAACGTTGGCCCTCACTTACTTATTCCTATTGCTTCTTTTCGATTGTTGATTCTTTTTCAATGGATAAACGTCGAGTCATCAGGATTTGTCATTAGGTGGTGTGAGCCAGTCCAAGACGTCGTTTGAGGCGGGTCTCTTGACTGGGTCGACAATGGTGCATTTCCTCACCACCAGTCTTAACTGCAGAAAGAGATATAAATAAAGTCAAACTCGATTACAATGCCCTCGTTTACTACGACAACTCGTTTATAATGCCAGAAATGTTTGGTCCCTTGAATTGTCCATAGACTTAATGTTAAAATATGCTGCTTATAACAACAATTTTTAATTAACTGCTCGGTTATAAGGCGAAAAAATATTGGGTTAGGTGGGCAAAATAGGTCAAAAATCAGCATATTTTGCATTTGCACCTCCAAAGCAATAAAAATATCAATTCAAACCGGTGTAAAAAATATTTAGGATATGCAAATGAACTTTTCTTATGACATTTAAAGTGAAATTTATCTGAAAAAAAGTTTTTGATATTGGTAAATGTGTTTGAAAAAGGGATGTTTTTTACCTATTTTAGTCCATGGGGTGGGGTAAAATAGGTCAGTAGTGGGGTAAAATAAGTCATGCTTTAAAAACAACTTTAATTGCACAATTTATTGAATTAATTGTTTACATTGTTTAGAGAGCAATCAGGTAAGATGATATAAACCTTCACAAAAACTAATACAGTCCCCTGAGGATCAATCCTGGATCGGCAAGGAATTTTACAATTTGAGAAGAATCTGCATCATCCTAAATATCATCTCTTAAGAGAAAATTAAATAAGAACTTTTTTTTCTCTTGAAAAAATATCACTGTGTATAAGTCGTTTTCAATTTGTGAAAGAATACCAAGAAATAACTTATTGGTTTTATCCCCAAAAAATCGACCTGGACCCACTTAGTCGTAGATGACAATGCTAAGACAGTTTGACTTTTTTAATTGATGATGTGATTCAATCACATCAATGGCAATCATTGCTATTGATTCACTGTTAAAATTGTGCGTTTAACATGGTTTTCTAAGCATTTGTTTTCATACAATATCTTTCGATTAAATATCCCACTTCTTTTGAATCCACCAACACTGTTTTGGATTGAAATTCTCGAAAACAGTTTTCAATGATGAAGGGGACAATGAATTTCAAGTTTTCAGTCATTTATGTGTAAAAGAGTGACAAACCAATATTAAAAGCAATTTATAAGAATAGTAGTTATCAGAAAGTGATTTAAACTGGCATCAGGAAAAGAAAAATTATCTCGTTTGTTTTTAAAAAATTTTGTTTTTAAACTGACCTATTTTACCCCGTAACTTATTTTACCCCACCTGACCCTACATTTTATGAAATCCTAAATGACTTCAAAGGAATTTAAAAAAAAATCGTTTTCACCTTTTAAATATTTTTTGCCAAATCATGCGAAAAGCCGCCAAATTTAAAATTTATATCCTGCATAGCACACAGAGTTAAAAATTTATTCAAGAGATGTCATTTTATAACTTTATATAAAATTTAGTTCAATTTTACATACAAATTTCGAATCCAAATAAAAGATTTCCACTATATTTTCTGTTTGCTCCATTAGCCCTCGTGTAGCTCTAGTGTGACAATATTTCAAACTAAACTAAAAACTTTTCTGGTTGCTCTACTGGCAAGTCTTAAGGCGACTTATCAAATGGCGATGGAGGTTATATGGTCATCTATTTAAAAACTTATTGATGCTATTGTTGGAAATGTTTACGAAACGAAAAGTCTAATGAAAATATATTAATTCATGTTAATTGATTGGAAGTAAGAAGAACTATTAGACATTATGACTTCACGAACGGGTAGTTTTATTAAAAGTCAAGTGATGCCATCACACAAAATAGAATACAATGGCGTGAAAAAGCCACGCCCAGTTGACAGTTAAAGTGGTGCTGTCATCTCTAGATTATGAAAGGGGGGCTGGGGAGCCCAGTCGGTTAGGCACTCGCCTAGCATGCGAAAGGTCCCAGGTTCGGGTCCGGGCATCGCCAAAATAACTGCCGTCCTATAAACGGCCCGTGCAGCCAAAATGTCCGACGAATAATACCCCGTGTAAGGGAGTGCACGTTAAATATCCTTCAAAGTCCTAACGCTGCGTACAATGTCGCCCTTAACGGTTGCGTTGGGTGCCTATTCAGGTGTCGGCTCGTCACTTGACTATGGTTCTAAAATATGACGCCCGTCGCCAATAGCCCTCGTGTAGCTCTAGTGCGACGATAATTCAAACCTAACCTAACCTAGATTATGAAAGTAAATAAAAAAGAAAATATGCTCGAAACATTTGTTATTAGTAACACCCCACACAGCCACTATTGTCTACAAGATATCTATTGGTAATCTACATGATCCATTAGCCGTTCGAGATGTCTTTTGGACATCTATTGCATATCCGTCCACAAAATCTATTTTTTGGATATCTATAAGATATCTATGTGTAGACTAATTTAGACTTAGACATTTGGGACTTCTAATGGATGTGCATCAACTCCTATTTATTAGACTTCGATATTATGGATAGCTAATAGATGCGCATGTCGTTATATTTTTCGACTTACCAAAATTATATTTCTATTAGATGTCTAAATCAAGGAGTTCCAAGATATTTGGTCTTTGTGTTAGATTCTTCATAAAAAGATAGATTTTCGGGAGCTTCAATTTTCTCACCTTTTCTTCACAAGAGCATATCCACGTTTATGCGATACACGTCTATCATGTCTAATGATGTCTAAAAACGATGATGTCTGAAACATTTTTACTGCATTTTAAACCTATGACCAGATGAGAAAGGCTATTTTTTTTCTAATGAAAATTTCATTTTTTAAATCCGGCAATAAAAGAAATAATAAAAATATGAGTATTTGAGAATTGTTTTTAATGCAAAATCCCTATTTTTATTTTGGATATCAATTGGTGAACGTTTTTATCTATTTTTTAAAAAAATGATTACGGGTAAGAGACCCAAAAAGTTTGCTCAAAAATACAGAAAGGCATTGATAGATTAATAACTAATATTTTAATTATTAATGCTTGGACAAATCACTTACTAACATACAGATGGCAGCACTGTCACCTCCTTACAGTACAAAATAAAAAGTTTCTTTATATGAGCCAAAACATAAAGCCTATCCGAGAAAAAAAAAGCGCCAAATGTGTTTTTGGCAACCCTGTAACATCTCGCTTGGGGTACTGCATGCTTAGAACCATTATGGACATGGACAATACAGCATACTGGATTGAGATTGATTGATAAGATGGGGTCTCAGCAGTCAGCAGGCTCGCAGCCAGGATTATTTCAAGGTGGGGGCAGAAAAGGGAGGATCTTCTCTTTTCGGAAAAAAGAGTGTCTTTCAAGTGACACTAGACAGCGCCGTTTAGGCCAGGGGCATAATGACCCTACCCTACCATATGTTAACTACAGATAAGTGAGCTGAAGGGAGGTAGCTTCCTTTTGTATATTCGTACAATTCGCGAAAGGCAGTCTTGGTACACCAAAGGGAGAATGGAGGATGACTTTGTTCTAACTTCGTCAAGCCACTGTGGTCTGGAAACGGCCAAAATAATAAATTTCGAGGTGTTCGCAAAATTCAAAATAGAATTTTTTTAATTAATGGATAGTTGAATTGAAAGCTTACAAATCATAAACCCTTAAATATCATTTTTTGATGCATTTATAGTTACGAAAAGTCAACAACAGATGAAAAATAGCACGTTTTGAGGGCAGTATACCGGAATTAAAAATTCTCGCTATAATTATTTAATTATGTTTTTTCATTTATTTTTAATCCTGAGTTTAAAAACATTAGTGCCAGCAGGTGGTCAGTCAGCTGCCGGGACTTATGAAATAAACTCAAATATTATGAAAATAAACTCAAATATTAACACTTTATTTCTAAAACAGAAAGTTTAAACTATCAAAAATATAAATGCATAGCTTATTTATTAATAACTTATTCTCATTATATTTTTTCTCTGATTATTCGGGCTTAGAACGGTAGTCTTGGAACAGCTCTTAATTTTTTATTACTTTTGAATTAAGTTTTTAGTTGTACAGTGCAAGTCAACAAGTGATTTTAACTGTTTCAAAATGCTTTAGTTTCTATGTTTGTAATCAAAGTTCAACTCAATAAAACATTTTATCATGCAGCTTAAATCCCACAAACTTCAATTTCAAGCCGCGGATGTTCTTGGATGACCTCTCTCCTAACGTTCAAAGTTCTAAGAAGTGTTTCTTTAAAAAAAAAAAAAACTATTTGATTTAAATAATTAAACTACCAATTAAAGTAAACATAAAATGATTTTTTAATCGTTTTTAAGTGTATAAAAAACACAAATGTCATATTACTCGATAATGATTTTATATGGTATATTTTCATAAACTCAATTGTAACTTAAAATTGGATAATTCTACAAACTAAATTATGGTCTCGATCGACTCAGAAGAGTATAATGCCAAATTTTGAAACGTTTTCATTGAGAAATAAAAATATGCAAGGATTTTGGCCGTTTTCAGGTATTTTCCGACCTTGTGGGTGGTCCTTATGTCTTTGAAAATTTACTTTTCTTGGATTAAAATACATTTTTGTCGATTTTTAAAATTTTTTAAAATTGCATAAATTTGAGAAATTTAATGTGGACGAATATAATTTGTCACAGTCAAGGAAAGGGGATCTCTAGCCTCCTGAGCAATAAAGAAAGCCGTCTAAAAAATAGAAATAGCAAAATCCGTATAAGCAGTAAAACTCGTAAATGAAATAGCGGAGAGAGAGGAGTGAAGTTAATTGAAGAATTAAACTATCAGTTTACGAAGGATGAATCTAAAAAAATAATACTAACAGACTATGACATTACTAATACAGTGTTTTCGTTTAGCTGAAATAAAAGAAAAATTTCTGCCAATTTAAAACTGAGTTTTATTCTGCTAAAAATATTTTTTTTCGCTTTCAATTGATCTGATTGGCATAATGAAATTAATTACCATTTACTTATATTGTATTCCTTTAAAGACCAAATTATTTTTTGTTAAATATTGTTGAATATTTAACAAAATATTGTTGTATTATTGTTGTTTCTATTTTTATTGTTAAATATTATTAATATTAAGATTTATAAACCGAGCCCCTACCCACAGTGCGGAGCAATGGACAAAAATCGAAAAAGATTTGATTATTGGGCTACTGATCATACATAATTTTTTAACTATTCCACTTTTTACGTATAAAAATTGATGATTAAAAAAAATTATCTTAGTAGAATGGGCTATACCGTACAGTTTAAAGTGCAATAGCAATTATTTAAAAAAGCACTTCGCCCATTAATGAATAAATATTCATAAATATATATTTATTTGTTAACTTAAAAAAAATTAATCACTTTAAGTAAATCTGGCGAAGCATAAAAAATCTTTTTTAAAAATAATCGTTGCAAAAATAATGTTTTTAACAAGCTTTGCAAGCATTTAACGAAATCGTGTTAATAAGTTACTTTTACGCATTAATGCGACAAAGTAAATAATAGCAATTGATTAGTGGAAAATTCCATTTGAACGTGATACTTTATTAGGCGGCTTTCTGATTAGTGGGAATTTCTTAGTTTGTACAATATTCTTCATTTTGAGTTTAATTTCTTATGCCAATCGAAAAAATACTTCTTAATTTGAATGTGAATTTATTACAACTTACAAAATTATTTTTAACAATTTTATTAACTCGTACAAAAAAAGCTTTACTTTTAGCACTAAATGCATAAATGTTATACCACAATAAAGTTCCATACGTTATACCACAATATAGTTCAAAAGTAAGGTTTTGTTCAACGAGTTGAATAAATTTTTTTGTGAGTGTGATAGCGATTAATTCGCGAGTTGAAAAAATAACCATATAAGAAAGAATAAAAAGAATTTTCGTAAAGAAAGTCAGGCATCAAACATCATAATGAACAAATTAAACTGTACTGTATCTCTACATAAAACAGAATACAGTAATTTGATTTTCCAACACGTTGATTATTTTAGCACATATGAGTATGTTAAAATAGGAAAATAGTAATTGTAGTTTAATAAAATATTGTTAAATAAATAGGGCAATAATGATACCTATTGGCAAAAACTGGCCTTAAAAGTTTAAATGGGGCCCATTGAATTTTTAAAAGAAAAAAATAGTTTTTTTGGCAACTTTTGAAATAAGTTTATTTTCAAATAATTTATCGCGTAAAGATCCGACATAGGAAATCCAGACGACTAGATAATGTCTTGACTAATCTAATCACTTCCTTGACCCCCTGCGACGCGTCTTGGACCGTGGCCATCTGGACCCTCGGGCAAGCAGTCCCACGAAGTTCTCCCCGTAATAAGAGATAGGGGGGGGGGGGTCTATGTGATGTGTTTGCTGTGAGTGTTTTAATCTTCTTTCAACAAGTATTTATCGGGAGCGAATAAAGCCAAATGATAAACATTCTTTTATCATAAGGATAGCATTACCATGAACGATTTTATTGTACAACTTTCCATATAATTTCATTAAAGAAATAATACTCTAGGAAATCTATAGAAACGGTTGACTTTTTTACATTACTGCACTTTATCAGCTTATTTTATAGTCCATCAATATAAACTCTCCATCGGCAACCTGCGGCCCTTTTACAATTTTGTGTGGCTCTTCGCTCTTTTCAAAAACCCAAAACTATAAATAAAAATCTTTGAAAAATAAAAGCCTTACAATTTTAATAAAAAAAAACTTTCCCGTGGATTTATTTTGCTAATGGATAATTATGTATTGTAACACAAACTTAGTGGTAGTTACGTCACCTAAATAAGCAGTTATCGCAATGAGAGATAAATGAAAGAGAATGAAGGGAGTTATGACTCATGATTTTCAAAATTTTCTAAGCTTATTTCAATAATGCGAAACCTTTTTAATATTCAAACAATGTTTTAATTACTTTGTTATCACTTTTTAACATCTTTCGAATGATGAATTCAGTTCAAAATTTTATTATTTTTCCCAAATGTGTAGTTATCTATTAAGGATCTTATTCTCGAACTATTTGTGGTGCAATCGATATTTTTTACTAAAACAACAAATATATATTATTTTCGTTGAAAACTTGAATTTGAAACCTATGTTTATTGTTTCTTTGCAATCTATGCATTTAAAACTTTTCTAATGCAGTTTCGTTTAAGCGGGGCGATGCATGTAACCGCCCGAATGTTGACCATGTTTCAGAGTCAAAGTTTATTTAAAAGGGAAGGAATTAATGAATGGTTTTGAAATTCATTATGTTTATTCATTATGTATTAAAATACAAGAATCAGATTATTTTTTTTTTTATTTTCAAAATGGCCACCGTAGTAACTAATCTCCCGAGACCTTCAAGGCAAAAGGCATCAATCGGCGGGATTTTAGCTTCTCCATCGGAATTCAAAATTTATTGGCAAGCTTCAGAATAAAAGAGATTCGATTTTTACCGGGTATTTTTTCAGTAGTTTTTTTTTTTTTTTTTTTGTAAAAAAAACCAGTAATTTTTTTATTTGGCATTCAGCAAATTTTGGCATTTTTGAGGTTCAACTAGAATCTAATACTATAGAGAATACGCATACCAAATTTCATACAAATCCAGCCATTATTGTCAGCCAATTAAAAAAACAGTAGTTTTGAGATAAACGTGTTTTAAGTTTTGACAGACAGAAAATGAGTTTGACTAAGGTCTGACTAAGGTCTGTCTTTTTGTGCGCTATCGTAGCACTAGTTTTTGTTCTTAAGTTCTGTATAAGTTCACCATACAATATAATAGACCCCAAGTGTCAGAAATTTGAAAAGCAGGTAGATATGCAACTTTTACTCCAATTTTTTTCAGTGAATTGTAAAAGTAGAACAGTTTATGCAAAGGGAGATGGTATAGTGAGCATCCGTAATTGTCCATATCTAGATTTATAGGTGGACAATACATTCTCTTATCTAACATGCGAAAGAGAATTAAAAACCCAACAAGTAGAATTACAACAGTGGTTTGTCTCCTAGAAGAGTTTCCACTTCTACACACGATATATAAACCTTACAAATAAAAAATAAATAAAATCACCAAACACTGCAATTTGGTTTTTGATTTAAACATTTAATCGCCATAAATGCCTATTTTCATTTACTTTCTTTCGCAAAATAAATGATATTCTTTATTGTTCGCTGAATTAATTTTGCAGTTCAAAGAAGAAAAATATATAGTACAACTAGCTTTATAAATCCGGAGTAGAGTGGGTTACCCTTAATAACGGGGACTTGTATATTATGAAAAAACTTTTACTTTAGGCCAATCGATCTCCCTACTAACTGGATCTCTTCCATCAGGATATTATGAGCACACCAACCCAACAACTGCTCACTGCTGATGTCAGCATTATTTTGTTTTACTTGAATGTCCGACTGAATTTCGGATTTTATTTTTATGAAGTAACTGTACAGTTGTTCATAAATATTTATAGATATTTTCATATATTTTTATTTGTAAACAGCAAAATTAAACAACGATCTCTAGCATAGCATTAAATAAATTGGGAAATATTATTAGAATCAAGTAGAATAAATGTGACCAATTAGCTTTCACAACAATACCCAATGCAATTCTCAAGGAGAAATCGTCTCACGTTTTGTCCTCCTAGACCCGATCGAATTTCGAAAAAATGCTTTTTTAGAAGATGCCTTCAGTACAAAAGTAATAATAAACTCCTAAAATTTGGATTGTGTACCTCAAATAGTTTCGGCTGGGTGTTGATACGCGATTCAGTCAGGTCTTATTTCTTTATTGATATAGATTGGCTTGTTCATGTGACGAAATTCCTTCTAGCTTTCATTCCTGCATTTCCTTCGATCGGTGCTCTGTTCCTATGTGACATTGATTCCCTAATCGTGGCTCGAAAACAAATTATTTTCATCCAGTATTTCGGTTGACACTGAACGCCTGAAACATTGCCCATTAATACATGCCCCATGATCTAAAAATAAAAGCGAAACTTAACATCGTTCATTACATTCCCTGGAACTAAACAACAAATGAGAGGGAGACTAAAATATTTATGCAAAAAAAATCTTTCTCTACCGCTTTCTTTAATCCACTTATTATGACCCATCAAAAAAAATATATGTGTTATATACTATGACGTTATACATTATCTAAACTGGATTTATGTCACAAATAAATATTTTTTTAATAAAAAACTTACATTTTAAATTTCTCGTTCGTTTGACGAAATGGCAACAGAGGACATATTGCATAAAAATGGTTTTTTTTCGTGTAATCTCTTAAATGGAGGTTAAATATTTAGTTTTAAAGTTTTAAATATACTTCTAATTTTAAGTATTTTTAAATGGAATTGGGATATAGCCTCGTCGGATTCTTTTTTGCCTCAATATGACGTAACCCATTTGCCTGGAAACTTGTGATTCGTACTATGAATTTAGGTGACGGACAGATAAAAAAGACGAAAAATGATAATACGTTCCACTTTTTAAGTTATAAACGTAGTGTGGAAGCAAAAATCAAAACACTTCCCTCCTACCCCCAATTTTTATACAATGCCCCTCCTCTTCAAATTTCAAACAAACGTTAAATTACCGTTATCCTGATTAATAAGATATTAAATTAAATTACTACCATTATAATTTTAAGATCATTTGAACGTTTTTTTAAAGAATATTCACAAAAAAATATATATATTGTTGATATTTCCCTAATTTTCATGACTTTGCGGGACTGTAACAGGAATACGGACATTTTTGGCGGGATAGTGAGACATAAAGCAGGAATGTCTCACCAAAAACGGGACACCTGGTCCAAATATCCTGACGTGATTCTCCACCTTTTCCCTTCTTTTCCATAATAAAACACATTCAGCAAGAGAGAAATTGCTTTTGAAATGTGATTAATATCGTATTCGTAGCACTGAAAGTATGAATGTTTGTCTATCCTCTTCTTTTCAAGCACAAATTTTATTTGGATTCCCTCTACCAATCTGGGGTTTTTACAACTTTAGCGGGAAATATAAATTTTTAATATTTTTTAAAATATTGCCCAAATTTGACTAACTTATTTTTTAGTTTAGTTTCTGATAATAAATTTTGTATCTCTCTTCTCTTAAAGAGGAAGATGAAAATGAAACCCGAATTCAAACAGGTTCTTACAAAATTGCTCAACCAACTGCTAAACAAACCACCAAACCATAAGGCCAAATATCTGCCTTGTAATACGGCCCCGCTGTAGCCCCAGAAATTCCCCCTCGTCCCTTGGGGTAAAGGGGGAGGGGGGGTTTTCTTGGAAGAACGCTCAGGCCAGGACTTGCAATATAGGCGGGCGGAGTGGCAAATGGTTGATGGATAGATAGAAGGGAGTTGTGTAAGGGTGTATTACCAGATTTGAAATATTCTTTTCTAACGATCGCCCAAATTGCAAAATCGCAGCGCTATCTAGGTATGATAATCAAAATAAAAAATCTTTGAAAATATTGTTTTAGTTAAAACATTTTAAAAAGGTTGTGATTGTCTATTTTTTGTTTTTAAATTTTTTTTAGGTTCAACTATTTTGGAGGGAGAAAATACTTTTTTTTATATGTAACGCAAAAAAAATTACTTCGAACATCATAAACAAAGTTCGAAAAAATTTAAACAAAAAAACTTAAAATAAATATAATAACTAAAAATAAAATTAAAAGCGTAAAAAAGTATTGAAAATTTGAATATTTAGATTCATTCTAAATTTGATTAGTTCCGTGATTTTCGTCAAGATGTTTATAATATTAAAAAAGTGGACAAAAAAAACCAAAAAATCGTAGCCTTTAATAAAATTTTTTTTTAATAATAGTCAAAATCTGAAGTTTTTTACTTCTAATGTTATTTTCCTGAATTTGTTTTCCGGATTTTTTTTTAAAAAGTATTTCAATTTAAAATTTGCAATGCGTCTAAAATTAAATTTAAAAAATACAATGAAACAATGAAATTTACACAAAAAAGTTACTCTAAATTATAACAAATGTCAATATGGTTAATTTTTGAAATTTCATTGAAAATGTAATAACTATGAGATGATATAGACACATGGTTTCATTTCATTACCAATTTTTTTTAGAAAAAAATTTAAATTTTTAATAGCAGCAAAATATAAAAAATGTATACTAATTTCCTAGGAAAACTTTCCAGGACTTTCTTTAAAAACAAAAACGCGAAAGGGTTAAAACGTATTGATTTTTCTTTAAAAACTTATGTCCATAATTGTAACGAAAATTGGCGCAATCGTTAGGATGACGGACTCAAGACGGTAGGTTTTAAAAGAGCGTAGGTTCGATTCCCGCTACCCTCGACCGCAACAACCGAATAGCGAAAATAAAAACCTGTTCACCATAAACGTGTTATTTTTTTTTTTTTTACTTCTTAATGGCGCCCTCTATTTAAAACTTTCAAAATTTAGCCATGATACTAGAATTCGTAGATTTAATAGATATTGTAACCTCGGTCGCAAATGTTTTGTTTTTACGGATGTCTAATAGATATCCACACAGTACATACATACTTATGGAATTTGTGGACCCCTAATAGAGTTTACCATATCGCGAATTCGTCCAGAAAGTCTAAAACATGTCCGCAATGTCTATAATTTCGATGTTAAATTGGCTTTCTATGACGTAAGTCGCGGAAATACGGATATCTTTCAGACGTCGTGGAGGTAAACTCTCATTCTAAGGATATCGTGGATTTTCTGAAAAAGTCTTATAGATGTTTGGATAATGAAGGGCTATGTGGGAATTCCACCAGCTATGGATTAGGAAAGTCCTCACCGATTCCAAGATGGTTCGTCCTCATCCCCCCTTGCGTACGCCGGGGTCCTCCGTTTCCGGAAGAAGGCGCTTTTTGGCGATCCGTTCCACAGTGCTTTCTTCGACGAAGCGTTCGAATGACTAGAAAGAAAAGTTTACTCTCCTCAACACGCTTTTTACATATTATTATGCAAATAGTATCCTTACATTTCATCACACTTGTCCGCACTTAAAAGCAGGCCCCGATCTAGGAAAACACAGGCTATAGGCACACTATATTTTTTTTTGAGGGGAAGGGGACCTTTACGAAAATTTAATGCATGATTGCCTTTAATTTATAGGTATTTGGCTGATGTTTTAAGTTTTTTTCTACACTCCCTTTTACATTGATCAGACCAATCATGTTGAGTCAATGTCTAATTCAAAGTAAACTAAAAAAAAAACTAAGGCATAAAAAAAATTATAAAATCTTCAAAACTTGAGGGTCCCTAACATTTAGCTAAAAGGAACTGAAATTAGGGAGCCCCTAAAAATTTTTGGGGGGGCCTAAAGGAACATTAGACCCGCTTTTAAGGCCCGCCGCCAATAGCCCTCATGTTCATGTAGCTCTAGTGCGATATTTTTCAACTCAAATATAACAAATCCTTATGTCTGGAAATATGAGGAACGATTGGAGCGTAAAGTTGACAGTGACGTCCAAACCAGAACTGTTTTTTTTACCATAAATTATGCCATTAGTATCTTTACATGAGTCGTCATTTTTACCGCGCTTATAACTTATGAGACCCGCGCCATTACCCCTAGTTACCCTCTATTGCGACTTTAATTCAACCAAGCTAACCCAAAAGCTTTCGAACTTTCCATGTAAATTTTAAAAGGAAAACTAAACCGATGAATAACATGTTTGGGGACATGCCAAAGTGTTGCACTAATTTTAGTATTTTAATTTTTTGGTATATATATGAATTGTTTTTTTAATTCTATTCTTTTTTAAAAAAAAAATTTAATTTAAAGTAATAATTTAATTAATGATAAAAATCATTATGAAAATCATTTTCTGAATCACAAATGTTACTCTTAAAATATATTTTTTTTATTCTATACTTCCTTTTCTTACTTTTTTAAAAATAAATATCTTTTTAATTATTTCTTACTTTCATATTCAGGGCTGCTTTTCTTCTCGAACTAAAAGAAATTAATTGAAAAAAATACAAACTCCGGGAAAGTATTGTGCCTTATTAAATAAAACACAGTAAATTATTTTTCCCAAAATCATAAAACACATTTAATTAAACATTTTCAAACATATAACGCATATTATTTAAGTTTTCTTAACGATGCAAGAAATTAAATTAAATTTTTTTAGCATATGAAACATTTTCTTTCACTTTCCAAAACATAAAAAACATTTAGTTGAATTTCCTAAACAATACAAAAAAAATTTTATTAAATCATTGCAACACTGAATAAAATTTTTCTCTACATATAAAACTAATTTTACTTAGAGTCGCTTACCTTTTTTCTCTCTAGTGTGGGACTTGTCCTACTGGAGGAAACAGACGAATTGGACCTTGAAAGAGCGCCTTTGGGAATTTCCAAAAATACCCTATTTTCCGCCTCCTTTCTGGTATCCCCAGTGTAAATATTTCCCTGGCCTGAATTGGAGGATTCTAAAAAAAAGAAAAAAGGTGGATTTGGATTTAATAAAAAGTAGAGAGAAAATTAAAAAAAAAAATGTTTGACAGGTTTTTTGGGCAGTTAATATCGTAAAAAAATGTATCTAAAATACAATATTTTTTGTGCTGGTAAACGTAAACACTAACGCCTGTGCTTTAATTTTTCAAGCCATGTGACTCGGCCACAAAAACTGTTTGAATTTCCGTAAATGGAAAACGACGAATACTGGCTCCCACGCCACGGTCCCGAGCATGCGCAAGCTACGAATTTTTACAGCAAAGTTCTGTAAAACTTTTTTTGCGGCATCTCCTGCATCGAATACAGCGAGTGCGCTGCAATATGCTGTATTTTTATAGAATTTTTTTTTCATTTAGAACCAGGGTTCGAAATTAACGGTCGCTAGTCGCATTAGGTCCCAAAAATCCTGCAATTTTAGCGACTTCGAATAAATAAGTTTAGTCGCAGTTATTGGACTTGTTTTTTCAAATGTCACCTTTAACTTTTAGGCTTTTTGTAAATTAAAATCCTTTTAAATCGCATATGTTCACTGATTTTAAAATTTGCCGAAATTCTCTTCTTCGACCCAAAAAATCGCAAACCTCCGGCGATAAATAAAAAGCGATGCTTCGACAATCGTAAATTGCGTTTCCCTAAAAAATTGTAACTCCGGGACCCTTGACCTCCAGCTCTCCCGAAATTTTGAAACTCCGGGATTCTATACGTGTGCAACTATGGCAATCTGTGCATTAATTATACATATAAGACTAAATATTTTTCGGGATATATTTTCTCAAAAAGGCTTTCATACAATGTGCATTTGCCCTAGTTTTTTAGAGAGTCAGCACAGATTTTTCCTGAATTTTTTTTCGTTTAAAGTGTAGTTGAATGAGGATATTGATTGCATTAATTTTTCATAAATGAATTAAACAATAACGTAGTTTTTTACACAACCAATTTATAATTTTTTTAAAAAAAATTATCTAATACAGAACATGTTACGCTGGGGTTTGTTTAAATTATTTAACTAGGGGCTACCATGGGGTATTGGCGACGAGCTTCGTAATTTAGAAACCCAGTCAAGTGACGGCCGGCACCTGAGTAGCAAGGCACCCAACGCTAAGGGAGACATCGTACACAGTTTTTTGGGACTTTAAAGCATATTTAACGTGTACTCCTTCTACACGGGTATTTTTCGTCTGCATTTTTTGGGTGCACGGGAAGTTTATAGGTCGGCAGTTATTAAAATTTTGAACAGGAATAAGTATTTTAACAAAAGTAATATTAAAATAACTTTGATAAAAAGTAAAAAAAAAAAAGAAAAAACTTACTTTTTTTAAACAAATGCATATTTTAAGTTGCTGAAAAGATTAACAATAGGGTAACCATTACCTCTTTGAAAAATAGTTTACAGAATAAATTTAAAAAAAAAATTTTTTACTTTAAATTTTTTTATCATTAGCAAACACATCTCTCGAATTTTGCATAAAACAAGTGGCGTTGAACATTATTTCAGAAAAATATCAACTAGTCTACTAAATGCACTTGATAGATAATTATTGTTGACATTGACATTATTCGGCAAACATACGTAAACCCATTGTGGAGAGATATTCGAATCAGGTTCAAAGACCATTCGATTTTATACTTGTAGAGAAAAGGTTTTGAATAAAACATCTACATTATTTAAAAGATAATGTGAATTGTGCGTTTATAGTGATAAAAAAATTTTGAAACATATACATATAAATTATTGAAGTGGCCAAGTTTAGATAAGGTATTTTTTCCCCAAGGGACTGCTTTTTTTTACGGCTTAGCCTTTGCAGACTCGCCATATTCCCCCTAACTGAGAGCCATTTCTTTGAGGCACCATCTACTCGACTCTCGCTACCAATTTTGATGCTCAGATTTTTAATGAATCTGAGCTCTCTGTGGATGTCAAAGTATGTCTAGATTTAAATTTTTCTGAAAGAATGGGTACTCAAGGTATCTGTATAAAAGGAATTTTCAAATGATGTAACGCTCTTTCTTTTAATTTTCGTGTTCTGCGATTTCCATTCGATGTTTCGGTTTCACTCACAAAATGACCCATTAGATGAAAAGAAACTTTTCTAATATACAAGTTTCTCTAACAAACGATTTGAACAACCCAAAAGCACAGCAAGGAGTTGCATTTTTAAAAATTTTAAAGAGTAAAAAAGTCTTAGAAAACTCATTTTCGAATACCAAAAAAAAAAAAAAAAAAAAAAAAAAAAAAAAAAAAAAAAAAAATTTTTTTTTTTTTTTTTTTTTTTTTTTTTTTTTTTTTTTCTCGAAATCGGAAGGCAGTATTTTGAGGAGGTTGTAAATTAACTTCCGTTACTTACCCCCCAGAATCTTTGTAAAAAATATTAGAGTTTCAGATACGGGAGCTCCAATTTAAGCGGGGGGACACACATGGAGCCAAAAATTACCATGGGAATCTTGCCAGTGTCCCACCCCTTTTTAAAGAAAAAATACTAAGCGTTATTTAGAAAAAAGCATTTTTTACTAAAATACCCACAAAAAAAAACTATACTAGCTGCATATGGGCTTTTTTATGATTTTAAAAAAAAAAACGTAGACGCTTTTTTAGGTTTTTTTTTAAAGTTTTGTTTTTTTAAATTTAGTATAAAGTGTATTTTTTTTGATGGCGCCCTAGTATTTTTTTTCTTTAAAGAGATGACAAACGGCAGGTTTTCCCTGGTAGTCTTTGGCCCCTGCCCGTCCGTCACCCCAATTTGGGGGCATGTATTTTCACTCAAAACTTTTTTGCACTCACCCCGGAGTTTCCCCCTGGGCGAGGGTTCGTTTTCCGAGACTGGTCGTTTTCATCCCCGACGAACTGCAACTCTTGGGGACCCGGCCCTCAGAGGAAAGTCACGTGACGATCGCTTCTCAGAATGTGGGGCACTCCCTTGGGGAAAAAAGAAAAAGGGGGCCCTTAATATTATAAATTAGAGTTAAGAAGAAGATGGGATGTGCCCGGGGAAAAAAAAAACAAAAAAAAAA
>JAFNEN010002198.1:0-18928 GCA_019343175.1 Oedothorax gibbosus
CAAATAATGGGTGACTTACCTGTAGAGAGAGTAACTCAAAACCCAGTTTTTCAAGTAGTAGGTATAGACCTTTGCGGACCATTTCATGTTAAGTTTAAAAACCAAAGAAAAGGTGTTTTTAATAAAGTTTATGTATGCTTATTTATATGTTTTGTAACAAAAGCGGTCCACATTGAAATAGTAACGGATTTAACTTCTGCAGCTTTGTTAGCAGCATTAAAAAGATTTTTCTCTAGAAGAGGAAAAAGTTCAAAAATATTTAGTGATAATGCATTAAATTTTGTTGGAGCTAACAATGAGATTAAACGTTTGCATAATTTAATCAAAAACCCTGATGAAACTTTGTCTAGCTATTTAGCCAATGAAAATATCGAATGGAAATTTTTGCCGCCCAAAAGTCCGAATTTTGGAGGACTTTGGGAGGCAGGTGTTAAATCTTTTAAATTTCATCTTAAAAGAGTTGTTGGTAATGCTAAATTAACTTTTGAAGAGTTACTAACTGTTACAAACCAGATTGAAGCAATTTTAAACAGTAGACCTATTATACCATTAAGTAATGATGTTAATGAGTTGGATGTATTGACTCCTGGACATTTTCTCATTGGACGTCCACTAAATGCAATTGTTGAACCATCGTTAATTGATATCCCTGACAATAGACTATCAGTTTGGGAACGAACCACAAAATTTGTTCAAACTATTTGGCAGCGATGGCAAAGAGATTATCTTAGTAATCTTCAACAAAGGTCTAAATGGATGTTCAGTAAAGATAATTTGTCCATTAATTCTATTGTTCTTATCAAAGAGGATAACTTGCCTATTTGTAAATGGTTACTAGGAAGAATTATCCAAGTGTTTCCTGGTAAGGATAGTAAAGTACGAGTCGCTTTGGTAAAGACTCAAAATGGGCAGCTTAAACGTCCAATTTCAAAATTATGTATCTTACCTGTTAAAATTGATTAAAACTTGAATTTATTGTAATGCATATAATGACTTTACATCTTTGACTTATAACTTGTTAAATTGTTTGATGCACAAAAGGCATATGTTTGATGTTTATTATTGTATGTATTTAAAATTTGAATAATTGTTTAAAGTGTTGAAATATTGTATATTTCAAAGTGGGGCGGAATGTTTAAGCCCACAAATAGTTTAGTCACTTTCAATAGATGGCGCAAGTTGTCTGTGTAGTAGATTTTATACACCTGTTTTTATATTTGGATTCGCTCAGTTGTGAACGAGAAAAAAGGTAGTTGTAATTTAGAAATGGCGCGAGTCGCTCTATGGTGTGGTGATTAGCGTTTTTTTAAGTGTTCGTGTTGACTCATGTAGCGTCCTATGGTGTGATGGCTCTTGATTATTTTAAAATATAAAATAAAATTAAAAAGTTACAGTCCTTATTATATTTGTGTGATTTTTTAAAATTGAACCAGCAAATCAACCAACAATATGTTTAAAAACACTTTTAAGTTTGAAATGGTTCAAAATGGAAAATATTTAGTCATCTCAATGCGAATGGTCTTAATTAAAATGTTCCTACTTAATTATTTATCTATATATACGATAATTTTTCTTTAACCAAAATATTTAACCCAAACCAACTGTATTATTGCGAAATGTAGGGAACTTGAACTTAGTGCGAGATAGAGAGATATGGAGAACATGGGACATTTGAGCATGATGGAGAGATTTGGATTTACTTTCCGTTCGTTTTTGTAGTAAAATGGGTTTGTGGAAATACCTATTCTTTGTAAATGAATTAATTAAGAAGAAGCAGTAAATCTAGTTCGAGTGTCTCGTTTTTGAGGCTATCGCAATGCATAGCATCTGCTAAAATTATCATTCATCTCCATTTACTTCAACATAACCTCTTCACATGTTTTGTAATTAATGGTCCATTTTGACATTTGTTTCTTTGCAAGTTTTTTCATAAATTTAGCTTTGAAAGCGTTTTGCAGGACCTTCGAAATCGGCCCTCTCACTACGCTATTTGTTGATAAAATTAATAAATCAGCTGTTTGGGCTTTGGTATCGGTATTTTTGGGGAATATTCCAGTTCATTAAATTTAAGAAAAATTGTAAACTAAAGTTGTGAATTGAATTCTACAATGATTCATGTATGTATATCTGTGGAGCGAAGATATCACACACTACAATGGGCAATATGTAGTAAATAAATATAGGCATCTGAAATTCTTTGAGTATTTTACGTTAAAAAAAATACTAAATGTTTGTTCTGCACACTAGAGTATAATATACTCTAAAGGCGTGGTCTTAATAAAGACAATAGAATAAGTGATTGAATATCGCGCGCGCGAGAGAGAAAAAAAATATAGCTTATTGTATTTTAGATGCGATATATATCAAGTAGTGTAAAATGCCCTGTTATTTATAATTAGGGGTAAATGCCTAACATCGGGGCTGGGGAGCCCAGTCGGTTAGGCACTCGCCTAGCATGCGAAAGGTCCCAGGTTCGGGTCCGGGCATCGCCAAAATAACTGCCGACCTATAAACGGCCCGTGCAGCCCCAAAAATGTCCGACGAATAATACCCCGAGTAAGGGAGTGCACGTTAAATATCCTTCAAAGTCCTAACGCTGCGTACGATGTCGCACTTAACGGTTGCGTTGGGTGCCTATTCAGGTGTCGGCTCGTCACTTGACTGTGGTTCTAAAATACGACGCCCGTCGCCAATAGCCCTCGTATAGCTCTAGTGCGACGATAATTCAAACCTAACCTAAATGCCTAACATCCAAAAATACCCGGAGATTCATAAATTTCAGGGGTTTTTTTAATAATCTCTGAGAACATTTAAATGCATCGAGACAAACAAATACCTTACTTCTGGATAACAATCAGATCATAATCTGTATAAACTTAATACTTAATCAAATTATACATGTGTAGTCTTAGTATTACAATCTAGAGGTTGGGTTAAATTATAATCGCACTAGAGCTACACGAGGGCCATTGGCGACGGGCATTATTATTTAGAGCCACAATCAAGTGACGGGCCGACACCTGAGTAGTAGGCACCTAACGCAACTTTTATGAGCGACGTTGTTCGGTTCTGTTAAGGCCACTAAGTTCTATTTCAATGTCATCAAAATGAGTAATATCCCGCTTCTTATGAATAATATAGTTCTTATAACAAATTTTATTATTTCCTTTGAAATTGGTTGGTTTGACTTTTCTTCTCATTTGGAGAATGTCAATTTAATTTTCGTTAATAATTTATACCTTTATTAACACTTAAACGTTTACTGTTTTGCATAAAGGAAAAAAAAAAACGAAAACAGTATTTATAAGGTTGCTAAACGTGACTAATTTTAAAACAAATATTGTATGATACAATATTAGCAAACGATTAACTAATATTTGTAATTATTTTTTTATAATTGCATGAAAAAAATCCGATTTTTACACTATAATTTTAATATATTTTTTATAATTGCGTGAAAAAAATCCGAGTTTTACACTAATTTTAATATCAGACGCGTGCGAAAAGTTATACTTTTTAGAAATAGTGATACAAAATTACTTTTTTTCACCCAAAAGCAGTGAAAAAAAGTACTTTTTTTTCACTCTTTTCATAAGATGCCAACATTTCAAGTAAAATTTCTATTTCATAATCTCCATAAAATCCAGAAATTTATTGATCTGCTTTATTTATAAATATTATGCGCGTGAATGTTATTATTATTTTTATTTTTGAATCAGTATCCATGTTCAAATGTTTGACTTTAAACTAAACAAGAAGTTCATAAAGAACTAAAATAGCCTACTTTCCTGTTACTTAAATACTTACTCAAGTTCTAATCGGGAAAAAACTAGGTTTCTAACAGTAAATATCATCAACAGCCGTTTCTACACTAGATTTATACATATTAGAAAAAAAATCGAAACACAGCATCCAGCTAATAATTTAAACTTCTAAAAGCCAAAATCAACTATTTTCCTTAATATTATTTCGCAAATCAATTAAACATTATTTATCGTCTGCTCGCGATTTATTTGTAGTTCGAGGAATAATTAAATATTTATTAATAACAAAAGTAATGAAACTCCAAACTGCATTAAAAAAATAAGAAATGTAAATTAAAACTTAGCATAATTGTATGCAAAAGTATGCCTTGCCGCTTTCTTGTTAGATAATTAATGAATAATCAAGGAATCAAATTGTGCTACATTTTATGACGTCATTCCAAACTGATTCATGAAAATATTATTTTGCTTCAAATATGTTTAAATAAATAAAGTTTCTCATGCCATTGTTGATTTGGCAACAGTGATTTAAATGACTCAAAATTGAATTTCAATGCTAATTCAATGGGAAATTCGCCGACAGATAGTAGATTTATGTCCGTCCGGACGTACAGACAGACAGACGGACAAAAAGTATGAAAGTTGGGTATCTGAGGTCATAGCTTTCTAACAAAAAAAGAATTTTTAAGATCCGATGGATAGAACCGATTTTGGAAGGGGGGGGGGGTACGGACAGACAGACAGACGGACGGACAGACAGACGGAAAGACAGACAGACATACGAACAGACAGACAGATGGACATCAACCGCATTTCAATACCTACAGTGACTTAAATGACTCAAAATTGAATTTCAATGCTAATTCAATGGGAAATTCGCCGACAGATAGTAGATTTATGTCCGTCCGGACGTACAGACAGACGCACAAAAAGTATGAAAGTTGGGTATCTGAGGTCATAGCTTTCTAACAAAAAAAGAATTTTTAAGATCCGATGATTAGAACCGATTTTGGAAGGGGGGTACAGACAGACAGACAAACGGACAGACAGGCGGACAGACAGACGGACAGACATACGAACAGACAGACATACGAACAGACAGACAGATGGACAGACAGACAGTTGGACATCAACCGCATTTCAATACCTACAGTGATTTAAATGACTCAAAATTGAATTTCAATGCTAATTCAATGGGAAATTCGCCGACAGATAGTAGATTTATGTCCGTCCGTACGTACAGACAGACGGACAAAAAGTATGAAAGTTGAGTATCTGAGGTCATAGCTTTCTAACAAAAAAAGAATTTTTAAGATCCGATGATTAGAACCGATTTTGGAAGGGGGGTACAGACAGACAGGCGGACAGACAGACGGACAGACATACGAACAGACAGACATACGAACAGACAGACAGATGGACAGACAGACAGTTGGACATCAACCGCATTTCAATACCTACAGTGATTTAAATGACTCAAAATTGAATTTCAATGCTAATTCAATGGGAAATTCGCCGACAGATAGTAGATTTATGTCCGTCCGGACGTACAGACAGACGGACAAAAAGTATGAAAGTTGGGTATCTGAGGTTATAGCTTTCTAACAAAAAAAGAATTTTTTAGATCCGATGATTAGAACCGATTTTGGAAGGGGGGTACGGACAGACGGACAGACGGACATCGACCGCATGTCAATACCTACTTTTTCATTTTTTTAATTCTTTCGAATTAAAAAAAGAAAAGTAGGCTAAAAATTAGTTTTCCTTTTGTAGTTCCAGAGATTTATCGATGCCGATCTTCTTTACGTAAAAAAATTAGCACGTGAATTATTTTTGAACCAATGAGATTTGATTTTTTTTCACGTAATTATAAAAAATAGTGTATGAAACACGTGTGAAAAGTAAACTTTTTAAAACACGTGTCATTATTTCACTCGCTCGTACCTCGCTCGTGAAATAAAATCCACTAGTTTTAAAAAGTGTTACTTTTCACACTTGTTGCATAAATAACTATTTTTCACCCAAAAGCAGTGAAAAAAAAGTACTTTTTTTCACTCTTTTCATAAGATGCCAACATTTCAAGTAAAATTTCTATTTCATAATATTCATAAAATCCAGAAATTTATTGATCTGCTTTATTTATAAATATTATTTCTGCTTTATTTTTATGTAATAACTAAAAAACTAATAACTAAAAAATAAGTTTGCCTTGTTTAGTTCCAGAGATTTATCGATGCCGATCTTCTTTACGTAAAAAAAAAATAAGCACGTGAATTATTTTTGAACCAATGAGATTTGATTTTTTTCCCGTAATTATAAAAAACAGTGTATGAAACACGCGTGAAAAGTAAACTTTTTAAAACACGTGTCATTATTTCACTCGCTCGTGAAATAAAATCCACTACTTTTAAAAAGTATTACTTTTTCACACTTGTTGCATAAATAACTATTTCTTACTATTCATTAAACACTACTAATATTTTTAGTTACCTACTTTATTGTAGGAAAAATCTCTGTGTTTGTAACATGTTTTAAACAAAAATATTTTTTCAAAGGAAAAAAACCCTCTTTTTCAACCCTTATCTTGATTATTCACGTTTTTGTTCAATATGCAATAGTTGTTATTAAACTTTAAATGGTTATCCTTAAGTTATTGCAATTTTAGTTTTATAAATGCCCAGATTGGGCACATGAAGTCCATTTTATAATTGCTCTGACTGTATTACAAATAGGTACATACATCACCAATTTTTAGGCACTTTGTTAATTGTTAAAGCCAAGAGAAAAAGTTTTTGCGAGATATATTTCAAACAGAGTAGTGTTTCATTCAGGATTCAGTGTTTATAATTGAAATTGTATTACTTTTATGTTCTAAGAAGGAAAAAATTATTATTTTCTTTGAATAAAGGTTATACTAAACGAACTTTGAATAATAAAGCATATATTAAGACTTCAATGAAAAACCTAAAAAAGAACCTCCAAATATCAATTTCTGATAAACAGTACGATCATAACATATTTAGAAAAAAGAAACTTCATGCATGATTTAATGACTTTGTAAATATCATTATAAAGCTTCAGGCTTCTGAAAAAAAGGCACTTTTTCTAGAATTAAAAAAATAACTAGGGATCCCCAAGTAAATTTGCATTTTTAAAAGGGGCTTTAGATTTAAATTTATTCTATTGAAATATAACATGTATAAAACATTGCAGGTTTAAAGAAAACACATTTAATCTAAACATTTTCTAGAAAGTAAGACAAAGTATACATAATTTAATAAAAAAAAATTAAGCAAAACAACAAGGATATTTTAATTAGTATCAGTACAAGTCTTTAATGAAGTTTTAATAGGACGAAGGATTTTGTATGCATTCAAATATGTCATTTCAACAAACAAATTAAATTTTAAGGCAAAATAAAACATCAAATTAATTCCCAGAAGACAAAAGAAAATTTGTACAAATATTTTGTCAATACTAATAATAATATATTAATAAGGACATAATTTATATTTTAATTTTAGCCTTTAAAAACAAAAACATTTTTTTAATTAAAAAAATCTGCATGCAGGAAAATTGTTCTTTCTTAGACTTCTTATTTGTAAACCAGAAAAACATTTGCAATTGTTGCCCTCAGAAAAGTTATAGGCAAACAAAAGCAAACATCATCTAGCCTTTACTTAGGGATCTTCATAAGATGGCTCATCAACCTTCATCTGACTAATCTGCGGCTTCTTGAAAGATATTTGTAGAGTTTTAAAATACAATAATGATCTCTAAGGAAAAACAGGCTTTTATTAAACAAATATATCAGTTTAAGCATATAAATGTAAAAAAGTCAGAGCTCTGCAATTAATATTAACCACAAACATAAACACAATGTGTGCAATAGGAAGTTTTCTAGAGATTATTTACAAGGACATGATGTTAGGGAAAGAGATATGCAATTTAAATCAACCATTTTCGATACAAACACTATGTTTAGAAATTAATGGGAGCCAACTATGCTCTGTTATGGTTTAATGCAAGTCAATTAAAATAATTATTCTTAAGAAATAACAAGAATGTCAAGGATATTAAACCACCAGCCATATTGTCAGATTTTAAGAAAACTTAAACATACAGTATTAGTATTTACAAAGACATGCAACTTTATTCTGGTTAGTTGGTTATGCATAATTAGCCTACTTTTCTTTTTTTAATTCGAAAGAATTAAAAAAAATGAAAAAGTAGGTATTGACATGCGGTCGATGTCCGTCTGTCCGTCCGTACCCCCCTTCCAAAATCGGTTCTAATCATCGGATCTTAAAAATTCTTTTTTGTTAGAAAGCTATAACCTCAGATACCCAACTTTCATACTTTTTGTCCGTCTGTCTGTACGTCCGGACGGACATAAATCTACTATCTGTCGGCGAATTTCCCATTGAATTAGCATTGAAATTCAATTTTGAGTCATTTAAATAACTGTAGGTATTGAAATGCGGTTGATGTCCAACTGTCTGTCTGTCCATCTGTCTGTCTGTTCGTATGTCTGTCTGTTCGTATGTCTGTCTGTTCGTATGTCTGTCCGCCTGTCTGTCCGTTTGTCTGTCTGTCTGTACCCCCCTTCCAAAATCGGTTCTAATCATCGGATCTTAAAAATTCTTTTTTTGTTAGAAAGCTATGACCTCAGATACCCAACTTTCATACTTTTTGTCCGTCTGTCTGTACGTCCGGACGGACATAAATCTACTATCTGTCGGCGAATTTCCCATTGAATTAGCATTGAAATTCAATTTTGAGTCATTTAAATCACTGTTGCCAAATCAACAATGGCATGAGAAACTTTATTTAAACATATTTGAAGCAAAATAATATTTTCATGAATCAGTTTGGAATGACGTCATAAAATGTAGAACAATTTGATTCTTTGATTATTCATTAATTATCTACCAAGAAAGCGGCAAGGCATACTTTTGCATGCAATTATGCTTAGTTTTAATTTACATTTCTTGTTTTTAATGCAGTTCGGAGTAGTTTCATTACTATTGTTATTAATAAATATTTATTCTTCGAACTACAAATAAATCACGAGCAGATGATAAATAATATTTAATTAATTTGCGAACGAATATTAAGGAAAATAGTTGATTTTGGCTTTTAGAAGTATTATAGCTGGGTGCTGTGTTTCGATTTTTTTTTCTAATGTGTATAAATCTAGTGTAGAAACGGCTGTTGATGATATTTACTTTAGGAACCTAGTTTTTTTCCCGATTAGAACTTCAGTAAGTATTTAAGTAACAAAGTAGGCTATTTTAGTTCTTTATGAACTTCTTGTTTTCTTTATATGACATGATGTAAGGAAAAAACACATGCAATTAAAATCATCCCTTTTCCATAAAAACACTAAGTTTTTTTTACAAGTTAAATAATGTTCTGTTAGAGGTTATTGGGAATTAACTGTACTCTGCTATGATTTTAGGGTAGTCAATCAAAATAATCTTTTGAGAAATAACAGGACCCCTACACCATTTCTTAAAATCTCTTGAATTTTCTGTATTGGAACCGACATCTGCAATTGACCTTTAAAAAAATTTCTAACACTTAAACGCAAGGGATGAAACCTAATATTTTCCCTTCCAATATAGTGGTTATGATGGGGTTAATAACTTACTGTTACTAAATTGTCCTCTTCACACACAGAAATTTTGACTGGGCAATTGAAATGTTGAGGAATGGTACCTTTTTTGTTTTTACGACTCACACATTTTTTAGCTTTGTTTCCATGGGGAACATTAAACTGGCTAGCATAATAGTTATAAGTTTTTTTATTCTGGTACCTGTCACTTTCTTAAAAGAACTAAATGTCGATGCTGCTTCAGTTTCAAACCAATTCTTAAAAGTTACCATTGAGCCAAAAGACATAACTCGTAAGTCATGCAAACCATGTTCAGTTATTAAATGCCTGTTTAAAAAAGCTATACAACTGAAAACCACAGAGCAATAGGAATGAATACATGCATAGGTTTCTTTAGTTTTGGGAACATTACAATGCTTTTTATGTCTAGAAAATGATTGTCTATGATTATAAAATAATCCACAGTTCCCACACTTCCTAGGATAAGTGTTACTTAAAGGGACCTTCAGCTCATCCCGCTGAAATGCAATAGATGATCATGAGTTTTTCAATTGAATTTTGGATACAGTACATTTTTTCAAATGTCGACTGTAAGATGACAGTGAGGAGCACACATGATGACAGTGTGTACATTGCTTTGTATAAACCTTTAAGGGTTTATTTAAAAGTATGCTCTCAGGCACCAAAACTAGAGCATTTGAATCATTGTTGTTACTACACAAAGGCATATGGTTTACGAATTCCTTATCTGTTGGATAGGAATTAAGACATTTGTCACAATGTATATGATTGTTCAATGCTCCTTTTGAACCCTTTTTGGTTAATTTTAAGTTGACGGTGCTTCTGTCGCCAAGAGATTTGGCGCTTTTGTTGGGAGCGATAAACAATTTTTTTTGGTTATGCGGCATTTTCTGGTGAAATACGTTGTGGAATCTTTGTTGTGGCTAAGTGGCGCTGGTTATACTTGAGCGGATGTTAGGCGCGTGGGATTTTTTGTTCTAAATTAATTATTGTCTAATCGCTGGCGCTGGTGATATTTGCGCGGAATTTAGGTTGCGCGGATGATATGCGCGTGAGATTTATTTGTATTCTATAAATTACTTTTTGTTCTATCGTCATTTCGTGAGGTTTCGTTTTTCGTTTGCGTTTGGCTTTTGAACATCCGATTATTATGGATGGCATGGAGGAATGAGTAGAGAGGAGTAGACACTCTCCATTCACCCCCATGGTGGGGAGTGAAGTAACTGTGAAGCATGGCAGGGAAGCGAAATTCAGTGATTCCGCCATCTTGGTGACTGCATCTCGCGAGTTTTTCACCTAAGTGGCGGCGTGCGCTTTATTCATGTAATCGGAAGATTTTTTTAATCCAATTCAGAATTAGCTGTTTTCAATTGCAGGGTTCGTCGATATATATCGTAATACATATCATGATATATATCTGATATTTATTTTTAAAATATCGGGATTTTTGATATTTTCATTTATGTGAAGTATTCTGAAATAAGAGCATTATACTTCATATTTATTTTGTCTAAAAATCAAAACTTTGAATTTTCAATTGTTTTTGAAAATTAAAATTTAAAATTAGTTAAAAATTAAAATTAATTACATTTAATTAGTTAAAATTGCGAAACAGGCTAAAAAACAGCTACAGGCCTTTGAAAATATTTATTGTCAGCAATAAGTTGATGATTTCTAAAATATCGGATATATATACAAATATCCGATATTTTTGAAAATATATCTACGAACCCTGTTTAATTGTGTGCATAGCAGGTTATAAGATAAGCGAAATTTCAAGTTGAAAAGGTTGAACATAATTTTCACTCACTTCAAAAAGTCTAAACTGCAAACAATAAAATCAAAAGAACTTCTACTTACCACTTACTTCTCCATATGCTTACTTCGGATTAAATATTGTTGAAGAATTTTCATTCATTAAATAATTATCCTTTGTAGTTAACATGGGCAAAACATTGTATTTATTCGAATTGTTTTAAAGAGATCAGTAATAAAATACATCTTGGTTAAAGGAACATAAACAAACAATAGGTATCATCACACAGTAATTGCTCTAATTTTGAAATCAAGATCCTGTAGAATAAAAACTAATTTTCTAATGCAATAAATACATTTAGTGAAATGTCTTCCAGGAATCTTTTATATATATATTTTAAATAGCTAAAGAAATTACCAAATATATTATACACAATTCTCTACATTAGCTATAAGGAATAAAAAATAGGTAAAGAAATAACCAAAAAATACATCTATTCTATTATCTAATAGAAAAATGTCCAGTGTAACTCCTGAATGAGGTTATTGATTGTAATTTACATAAATAATTAGTAATAGTGTAATTACATTTAAATGCAACAGTCCTTGTTTTAAGACTTTGGGTTCATGAGCGAGATTCTATAAAAAAAAACGAATAAAAATATGTATTTTTTAGTCAGTTTTTTTTTTAATACAGCAAAGAGCCTTCAATACAGACATCAGTAGACATCAATAATTAAGGGTTAGGGTTTAACTATTGTGTTTTAAAAAAACATCAGATTTCTATCTTTAGTTTAAGATAATAGATTTTTGTTTAAAAAAATCAATAAAAAAAGATTTTTTAAATTATGAAAATTATTAAAATTATGCCTTAAAATAAAACTTAATGTAGATTGCTCAAAAATAAGTATGTATATTTAAACAACAAAGGACAAAAATACAGTGATTGTTTAATGAGGATAATCTGGTAAAAGGCACAATTTACATCCAATGTGATTTCAACAATCCTACAGTTTATCCCTTTGGTTTCTAACCCGCCCGAAACCGCCCGAGATCACTTTTGCACTTGGTTACTGAGTCGGGCGGTTTCGGGCGCTTTTGCGAAATCCAGGGGTGTCAGGTAGTTGGGAAACAGACCTCCCTGTTGATAATTGAAGGGTTCACTCCCCTTCGCTTGCCTCTGACAGAGACTTGGGGCTCTTCTTTGTGTACTTCGAGTACAAAAGGGGAGGATTGTCACGCTTCGCTGGAAGGAATGTAGGAAGTTAGCTATTTCTATCGGGGGCCTTGATTTGGCATGTGGTACGAAGGAAACAAATTATGTTTTGAAACATGTATGCATTTACCAGGTTGTGTAATTATTAATAAAAACATTTAAATGAGTACTGCACATTTTTATTACAATAACCCTAATTAAAATATAAAGATTAATTATTTTCAGATACTTCAGAATTTTAGATTACTTAACTAAATTTGTTGATTGAGGAGAAAAAGAATTTTTAATGTTTACTTATTGTTTCATTAGTAATATTTTTAATTATATCAATATTCCTTTTATTTTTGAAAAATTTACTGCAGATATTAGTTATCATCCACTTTCATTTTTGCATATTATTAATTTCCGTTATAATTACTTAACATAAAACAATTAAGGTTGATTTAGGGTTGTTTGAAATGTGGTCGAACTAAAGCTACACGATATAGAACAATTATGAATTGCTAAGGGTTTTTTTTAGAATATAAATGGATTGAAAATGTTGTAGTATCGTTCCAAGTATGGTTGAATTTATAGATATGGCTTAAAAATCTGATTCATCAACTAATTATTTAATGTAACGTACACAAGGAAACATTATGTGGAAGTGGTTATAAGTGACAATGACTGTCACAAACTTAATTGTTTTTTATCTTTTATTTTAGTAATGTGAAATGTATATTGATTGCAATTTATTCAGAAAAAATTTAAAACCTTACACGATTGACGTATAATTGGCCTTTGTAATTTACATTTAATGGAAACAATTGCATACAAAATTTAAAAAAAACGCTACTTAATTAAAAAATTTGTATGGCAAATTCAACGTATGTAAAAGAGTGAGAACCTCATAACTGGTTATTTACTGGGGCTCGTCAACACTGATTATCACCGGGTCGCCAAAATGTCCAAGCACACCCCTGTTTGACCAGTTATGATGTATTTCCTTTCTATTGTTAGTTCTGAGAACTCCCATTCTTACAACTTTTGGTAGAAACGAGTATATATAGAAGGGCCCTTTCCCTAGAAAGTCACTTATTATTGAAAGTTGAGACGCTATAGGTTGTAATATCCAAAGCTTATATACTGTATATGATACTGTACGTCAATCGTTTATCATTCTAATTGCTTTTTACTGCACGAGAATTTTCTGAGCTTGATTAAAATGAGCAAAAGAAAGAGAATCCTTACAGCAGCAGAAATTCACGAAATGATGATGTCTCCGGATTCCAGCGACGGCAGTTTGTCCAGTGAAGATGACGGTTGGCCCTCCCCATCCATTGAAAGTGAAAATGAAGAGTCATTTATTCTACATGAAGATTCTGATACTGATGAATATGATGAAGACCTAGCTTTGATGACAAATAAAGCTACTACATCCGTTTCAAACGATAAACTTCATTGGACGAAGAAGATAAATAATAACAACATATTTATAAGTGATTCGAAAATTGTCGGTGGACCAGCTCATGACCTACCTGTTGGATCTACACCGTTTGATTATTTCAAATTGCTATTCACTTCGGAGATGTGTAAGACTGTTTTGATCAACACAAATAAGTACGAGAGTCTTGTGCAAAAGACCCAAAAAACTCAAAATTCTAAATGGAAGCCAGTAGCTGCCATTGAGGAAATTTGGGCATTCATCTCCATAATATTCGTGATGGGTATTACAAAGCTGCCACGTTTGACGCAGTACTGGTCAAATAATCCGATTTTGGGAAACGAGATGGTGAAACGAACAATGGCACGGGATAGATTTTTTCAAATACTTCGACGTCTTCACCTTTCGGACAGGGAAAAGGAAAGAACTCCCAAAGATGACGGATACAACATTCTGCAAAAGCTTAATCCCTTTATGATGGACGTAAAGAGTAATTGCCGCAAATACTTCAATCCGTACAAGAACCTGTCTGTTGATGAAGCCCTAATCAAGTACAAAGGCAGATTAGGCATAGTTCAATACATGCCTAAAAAGCCAGCAAAGCGGGGCATCAAAGTGTGGATGCTCTGCGATTCAGCAACTGGATATGTCTACAATTTCGAAGTATATTGTGGAAAAAATGACAATATTCCCAGAACAGAATCCAATGGACTAGGACATGATGTTGTAAAATATTTGTGTAGCTATTTGAAAGAAAAAGGTCATCATTTGTTCTTTGATCGTTTCTTTAACAGTGTTCCTTTGATGAGGGATCTCCTCAACTTAGGACAATATTGCAGTGGGACCGTGCAAACAAACCGTAAATTTTTACCCGAAGATTTGGCAAAAATCAAATTTAAAACAGCAGGAGAAAGCGAGTGCTTTCAATGTATTGAAACGCCAAATTTACTTTGCACTGCATGGAAGGACAAAAAAACAATATTTTTCTTATCAACCTCCTGTAAAAATGTATCAACTGCAACTACACGAAGAATTGCCGGAATAGAAACGCAAGTTCCATGTCCCTTAGTGGTTAAAGAATATAACAATCATATGGGTGGGGTCGATCTTGCCGATCAAATGCGTCAATATTACAATGTCGCGCGTAAGTCTTATAAGTGGTGGATTTATATGTATTGGTTTATGATAGAAACAGTGATGAACAACTCGTACATTTTGTATACACTTTCGAACATGCCTCTGCCGAAAAAAAAGATGAGTTTGTTAGATTTCAAAATGCAATGCATTTTTCAAATGTCTCAGAGTAGCGGGAAAATTGCTTTGCTAAAAAGCCCAACGAGCCCATCTAATAGCAGATTGTCACACAAAAGAATAAAAATAGATGGTCGAAAGCGTGTGTGCAAGAGGTGTAGCAAAGAGGGTAAAAAAACTTCTGGAAATAACCCTGTACAAAGTTCATGGATGTGTGAAGCATGCCAAATTTGTCTCTGTATTGAATGTTTTGCTGTCCACCATTCAAACAATTAAATAAATTTTAATAATATTATTTATCTAATCTTTTCATTATTTTAATTTTCATTAGTTTTATTTCAGCTTATATTTTTCAGCTTTTGCTTTGGGTTTCCTTAAAAAAAAATATTTTGAATAATACTTATTGAATTCCAAATGATAAATGTGAAGTTAATATCAACGTATATTATTGAATTATATCTTCATATAAAAATGCAAATTAAATAACAATATTTTGTATGATTGTTGCAAAATTAAATTAATGTAAATAGCAAGAACTTTCAAAATGATTTTTTTTTTTAATTCTTAAAACTACCTATCAAAAATAATTCAAACATTTTTCTAGTTTACAGACCTTTTCACTGTTAAATTTAGAGAACCAAAAATATGAGTTTAGAAAATGCAACAGATCTAATATTGAAAATGTCGTAAGTTCTTATTCTGGTAATAAAAATATAATTCTATATTATAATAAATCACAATAAAAAACTAACAATTAATTTAATAATATTATTGCAGAATAATATAATATACTTGAAGATTTCCCCCCAAAAAATTCGTCATTAGCATAATAAAGAAAATGTACTAAAATAAAATTTTATTTTTCACAAATTATTCTTATATAGGGTGAAATGCCTCAGTATATGTCCAGTTAGCACTAGTATCCGACCGGATCAAGGAACAATCAAATAGTTTCGATAAAAATATAAACTAAACGTTTCTGAAATGCTATAAGAAATTTGACCGAGTGATTTCTAATTAAATCACAGATAAAGATTGAAAAAATTAAAACAGAAAACAAATAAAAATTAATTGAAAAAAAAATCCATGCTCTGATTTAAAAAAGAACAAGTTTGTTTCACAAAAAGTACCCTTTTTTTACTCAGAGTAATAACACTAAATTTATGAACACTCAAAATGAATTAAATACTATTATTTTCCATTCTCTATGCACATTGATATATCTTTTAACTTAGTCTGAAGACGTAAACACATTAATTTACAAATTAATATTTGCAGTGGAGTTCAATGGAAATAAAAATACTACAGTTTGTTTTCAAGTGTCGAGTGTGAATATTAATGGAAGGGGACACAATCCAAAGAGTGCAGTGCAAACAACACAGGTGTGTGGCCACTCCCAGCCCAACAAGTCATTAGTCTTCTTGAACTGACCCTCTCCGGTGGCCAGTTGACACCCGAAAGGGGTTCGGATGAATGGGAACTGACTTCGGCAGCCCCATTGAAATTTTGGACGAGTCCATTCTCGATTTTTGAGATGAAAATTGTTCAGTGCTCTGAGGACACGCGATTTTTAAAGCTTGTGGATTTTTAGTAATCAGAGGGTTATAAACTGAAATTTCTTAGAATGAATAAAAAGGGAAACTAAACATTACAAATACACAAAATCTAAGAAATTATAAAAAAATAAAGAAAATTATGAATTATCAGAATATCAAATCAATGTTTTTTTAATGAGCTAGCAAAATTTAGTAGTTATCTGAATTTAAGGTATTCTCAATATTCTACTGAATGACTCAAAAAGCACAACAGGACATTTTGGATTATGAGCTGCATAAATAGAAATGTCTTAAGTCATTAATTCCAATTAGTTATGACAACACAAATAAAAACGATATTAGAGAAAAGTATTAAAAATAAATTACTATTAACTAATAAATTTAACTAATTAGTAAGTTATTACTACTTATTTACTAGGAATTTTACACCTTAATAATGTGGTTTTTTTTATCAATCATACAATAAAATTTTATAAAAAATACACATCAATAGACAAGTTGATGGGTTGAATGAATTTTTATTGATTTTATTTATTTACGAAAACATACACAACATCAACGATCCAATTACAGTGTACAGAAAACAAAACAGAAACACAAACAACACACATATTTTCTTTTACCAGATCATGATTTATTTCAACAATATAAAAGTGAAATGAATAAAAGCTATCTAAATTGTACGTTAAACTGTACACACTAGTGTTCTACAACAGTGAAGTATAAATTAATTTACTCTGAAAAGCATGAATTACATTTTACAGTGATAGTATGCCATTGAATCAATCTATTTTTTAGTTTAAAATAATATATACATATTACTTACCAAAAAGTATCTCCTGCATGAAAACTTTATCCAATCCTCAAATTATTTTGTGAAAAGCGATTCTCAATACCTAATTTAAAAGAATAATTAAAGGTGATATCTTTTAAAGAACAGAAGTTCGTATCGCTGAACAACAGCTCGCCGGTTTGTTTTGCAAGATGGCGTCGCGGTTACAGTTGTGACTTCACCTAAACCTGTTAGTGTCTACTCCTCTCTATTCATTCCTCCATGATGAATGGTGCTTATTTAAATTCGGAATTTTTTGCAAAACTAAATAAATTTATTTTTGATTTACTTTTGCCCCAAACGAGTGTTTAGGCTTTCAATGGGCCCTACAGTACTGCCCCATGTAGGATACTGATGTTTTTTAGAGAAAAAAACATTGCCCGGAGCCCCAAACGAGTGTTTAGGCTTTCAATGGGCCCTACAGTACTGCCCCATGTAGGATACTGATGTTTTTTAGAGAAAACAAAATTGCCCGGGGCCCCAAACGAGTGTTTAGGCTTTCAATGGGCCCTACAGTACTGCCCCATGTAGGATACTGATGTTTTTTTAGAGAAAAAAAACATTGCCCGGAGCCCCGAACGCGTGCGTACTGGATTTCTACTCACTCTTGTAGCTCTAGTGCGACGATAATTTAAACTAAACTAAATTACCCGTAGCCCAAACGCGTGCGTACTGGATAACCATTCCTGTAGCCTTAGTGCGACCATTTTTCAAACGATATTAAACTGGATTCCCACTCGTGTAGCTCTAGTGCGAAAATTTTCAAACGAAACTAAATTGGATTGCCACTCGTGTAACTCTAGTGCGACGAAAATTCAAACAAAACTAAACTGGATTGCAAGTACTAGCCCATTGTGTAGAATAAAGTTTGTTTCGTGTTGCCCAAAGCAAACCAAAACTCCGAGTCTGGTTTATTTTTTCGAAAGTAACTAGGGTTACTGGGCATTCCTTAATCCAGAGAAAGTCACAAGGAGACCCATACTACAGGGTTACTAGATTTGGCGCTGTATCCATCAATTGGTTATTTCGAAAAATAATGTTAATGTTTATTTTCTTGATATTTTAAGTGTTGCCATACAATTGAGAGTAAAAATAATAATTGTTTAAATCCTACTAGAGTTATATAAGTTACACTTAATGACGTTTTTATACAGGGTAATAACAATGTCTCGTAATTTTATTGCAATTTACGGTAGAAAAGCTGTTTTATTACCTATACCTACACTGTGGAATGACTGGATTTAATTTGTAGATTTTAGGTTAGTTTTGAATTATCGTCGCATCGCACTAGAGCTACACGAGAGCTATTGGCGACGGGCGTCGTAATTTAGAACCAAAATTTGTAGTTTTTAAAACTTTAATTGTTGATTCCTTTTTAACATTTATAGAACGTCGCTATGATGTAAGTACGAGCAATGGTTCTGGGCTATTTACAATGAAACGAGTCGTGACTTGAAAAATTGCTACTTGAGACTAGAGTGAGGATCATTCCT
>JAFNEN010002199.1:0-18020 GCA_019343175.1 Oedothorax gibbosus
TTTTTTTTCCGTATAAACAGCTGCAATACAAATTTCTGTAGAAACCGATTATCTGCTGTAGTACTTTTTCGACAGTGAAGCTTTCTTTTAGTAAAAGTTTGCAAATTTCGTTATTTTAGATTCGTTTCGTTGCTGTTTTATAGAGAACAATAATACAGATTTTTGTACAATGAAACTATAATGTATATTGTTGCACGGATATTGTTTTTTTTCCGTATAAACAACTGCAAGATAAATTTCTGTAGAAACCGTTTCTCTGCTGTAGTACTTTTTCAACAGTGAAGCTTGCTATTAGTAAAAATATTGCAAATTTTGTAACTTTAGATTCGTTTCGTTGCTGTTTTATAGAGAACAATAATACATATTTTTATACAAAGAAACTGAATGTACATTGTTGCACGGATATTGTTGTTTTTCCGTATAAACAACTGCAAGATAAATTTCTGTAAAACCGTTTTCTGCTGTAGTACTTTTTCAACAGTGAAGCTTGCTATTAGTAAAAGATTGCAAATTTTGTAACTTTAGATTCGTTTCGTTGCTGTTTTATAGAGAACAATAATACATATTTTTATACAAAGAAACTGTAATGTACATTGTTGCACGGATATTGTTGTTTTTCCGTATAAACAAGTGCAAGATAAATTTCTGTACAAACCGTTTCTCTGTTGTTGTACTTTTTCGACAGTGAAGCTTGCTGTTAGTAAAAGATTGCAAATTTCGTAACTTCATATTCGTTTCATTGCTGTTTTATAGAGAACAATAATACATATTTTTATACAATGAAACTGTAATGTACATTGTTAAACGGATATTGTTGTTTTTCCGTATAAACAACTTCAAGATAAATTTCTGTAGAAACCGTTTCTCTGTTTGTACTTTTCGACAGTGAAGCTTGCTGTAGTAAAGTTTAGATTTTTGTTACTTTCGTTTCCTACTAAAATAATTTCAAACTTTTCATTTAGCTACAGTATCGAAATGCTGTCATAAGTGATTTCAAAAATGTGGAATTGTACAATTGGTTTAACAAATTTGAAATTTGAACTTTAAAATTTAAATATCCGTGGAATTTTTGAAGTATTTGTAATTTGAAATGTTTTACGAACAAATTATGCTACAAACTCCGTAAAATACCTTTATTAAGACAAATGTTGCACGGATATTGTTGTTTTTCCGTATAAACAATTGCAAGATAAATTTCTGTACAAACCGTTTCTGTGTTGTAGTACTTTTTCGACAGTGAAGCTTGCTATTAGTAAAAGATTGCAAATTTTGTAACTTCAGATTCGTTTCATTGTTGTTTTATAGAGAATAATAATACAGATTTTTATACAATGAAACTGTAATGTACATTGTTAAACGGATATTGTTGTTTTTCCGTATAAACAACTTCAAGATAAATTTCTGTAGAAACCGTTTCTCTGTTGTAGTACTTTTTCGACAGTGAAGCTTGCTGGTAGTTAAAGTTTATGATTTTTGTTACTTTCGTTTAATTACTTAAAATAATTTCAAGACTTTTCATTTAGCTACAGTATCCTAAAATGCTGTCAATAAGTGGACTTTTACAAAAATGTGGAATTTTACAATTGGTTTAACAAAATTTGAAATTTGAACTTTAAAATTTAAATATCCGTGGAATTTTTAAAGTATTTGTAATTTGAAATGTTTTACGAAAATTTCGAAAATTATGCTGCAAAACTCCGTAAAAATACCTTTATTAAGAAGACAAAAAAAAAGTATAAACTAATTTTTTTACTTTGAACGATTCATATTTTTTTATAAAATTTTGCAGGTATTCCTTAAATGTTATAAACAAAAAAAAATTAATCATCAAGTACCTTTTTTAGGATATACTTAACCTTTAATTTTTTAAAAAAATCCTTTTAGTTTTTATCTAATTTATTTTATTTTTAAACTAGCAAATAAATACCCGTTCTTCGCACGGCTAAAAGAATATCAAATCGATCCAAGTATATGTGTCATTTAATTTAATGTAGGATAATAAGCTTTGCCTTTGTTCCCGTTAATTATAAAGAATAAAATCCCGCTACTTATATTGCTTTAAAATTCCAAAATGAAAATTCATCACTATAAAATGCACATCCTCATATCACAAAAATCTTCCTCAATATGAACTTACTGTCATCCCAATTTTCCTGATAAATTCAAAACTAACCATAATTGTATAACAGTGTTATTTCACGTCAAAACCTCCATTCTGGGTTTAAAAAAAAACATTTAGCTCATTGGCACATTCAATTATTTTTCAAATAATTAATTTAGTTTCTGAAGATAATGGCCAGAAAATAAAGCAATTTCAATTTCAATTAATTTTTTTAATTTCTTCTGTCGAATGGCAACACGAAAGGGAAAAAATGATCGGATTTGAGCGAAAGTGGTGTATTTTTTTCAGAAAATTAGAATTTTCTCTAAAAATGGAACAAATATGAAAAAACTAAGCCTCAGGTGCATACGTTGGTATTAAAGGGAATCTATCTTAAAAATTTCGAATTTCTGAGGGCAGTATAAGTAGGTCTTTTATGGTCCACAGACAAACAGACAAACTCTTTCTTTTATTATTACTAGGGGGCACATCCCCTTCTCGCTATCGCTCGCCAACCCCGTCAACGCTTAGAAACTATATTTAAAACCAATTTGAATTTTTCCTATTTTATTAACAATTGTGTTTGGTAGTTCAGTCAATCGAAATTTAAGTTTAAATTTTCAAACATTAAACGTCCCTAATATTATGCATGTTTAAATTTAAACTTACTGATTCTATCCTAATTTTTTAAAACTAATAGCGAATCTTATATAACGCTTAGAGTAAATAAAAATCAACTTCTCTTTACCGTAGTCGAAAGTGTAAACTCGATTGTGTCGCCATTGCAGAGTTAGAAATATAAGGAAATTTGGGAGCCGTATAAGAGAATTATATATATAGATGTTTTTTCTGCCGTTTCGAACTATGTTTTGTGCATAATATTTATAGTTATTTTTCCCTTTTTCAAGCCATTCCTGAAGAAACACTTTTTTGTGGTTTTCAGTCGGCCATTTTGAAATTAGTATTTTTGTTCATTTTGATTGTTGCCATTCCAGTGATAGAAATATAAGGAAATTATGGAATCATAACTCTTTAATAAATTAAAACAATACTTTTTCGAAACTTAATTTGTTAAAAATAGTTAAAATTAAATTAACATGTATAACATGACATTTTAAAATTCAAGCATGTAGAATTTATTGCCAAATAATTAAATAAAATTATTCCAGAGTGAATTTTATTTTTACCATGTTTTTCATATTTTCATTTAACTACAACAAACATTATTTCATTCTTCAAAAGACATGATTCTTCCATCTAACGATATAAAAAGAAAACATATTTTTATCGAAAAGTGTATGCAGAATTTAATAAGATTTATTTGATATAAGTGCGAGTTTAACTTAGTAGGGAAAAAATCGCAAGTTTCATGATTCCAAATTAAATCATTAGAGGTAAAAGGGTTAAAAAAATTATTTTTATAACCACATGCAAAAAAATAATTTAACTTGCATGAAATAGTTTTTAAACGAACTTTTAGTGCTAGTTTGGAACAGTTACTTTTTCACGTACGGTTTTGTTAACAAATGAACGACGATTAGCAAGATAATTTGCTTTCTGCTTAAGTTTCTCTAAACAAACAAAATATAAGACAAATGAAGATTATAGTCCTCGACAATTTATGTAGGTCAAATTATTAAGTTAAACAAAAACGAATTTAAAAAAAAAAACCTTTAAAGTTATCGTTTTTATTCGGAAATGAAGGTGTTAATTGCATTCGAAAAATCGGAGAGAAACGCCAAATGGGTTAAAAAGCGGCAGTTGGGCCATTGTTTATTTAAATGAGTTGAATTTTACAGTTCAGTAGCTGAAAGATATTATGTTCCCACCTAATAAGCCCAAGATTGTGTGTTCGAGCCCCGGCTGAGTAGGTAGACTTTCATAATGGGAAAATGGTCAGCACGCATAGTCACATGATTATGTGGCATGTAGGAGATCCCTTGAGAAACTATTTGAATTGGGTTCTCTCGGTAAAATTAAATGACGGATTACTTTAACAACCATTGATAGTTCATTAAATAAATAGTTCTAGCGATAGTTTTGAGCGTCAAAATTGACAACGAGAGCCGCCTAGATGATGCCACATAAAAATGGCTCACCGTTCCCCGGAATGTGCCGAGTCTGAACTGCCAAAAAAGCAGCCCCGTTATATATTAAAAAAATATATCTATATTATAAAGACATTGTTGAATAGTTTCAATATATTTCAATGCAATTAACAAAGAAGCTCTAGCGAACGATTCGAGTTTACTACAAAAAACAATAATATTATTACTACAGAGAATTGTGCAATTAACATTACAAATCTTATACATCGAACACGATGACACAGAACCTCTCCATTCTATGAGAGAGAAAGTAAAATCTCGACCCTCATCAATATTTCACACAGATTGGAGAGGTCTACAAATCACAAGAACCATTTTTTACTCACTTTTCAATCAATAAAAATTCCTCCAATCTTTTCTACAAAATTGAACGGATTACATTGGAGGGTGGGAATATTCTACTCACGCAAAACGACAATTACGCATCGAGTACGGGTTTACACTATCAACATTCTACACCCCTTCGTAGTAAGCACTTGTTGCTTGTAAATCGAATTCATTGTGTGCGTGCAATCGTTTGCGCTTAGATTACTTAAGAATCTTCAAGGCTTATTTAAATTCAATGTAGTGCATGACAGGATTCAAGAGGGAGACAACGTAGGCGCAAATACTTCATTTGTTGGAACAAATTTAACATGTTTCAGCGAGTCTCACAACGCTCGCTTTCTTCAGAAATCTTCCATGTAACTGTACGTGTAAGTCACGATTTCAAAGAAGATTAAAAGCTTTTTAAATTTGAAAAATAAATTAAATAAAGTACATTACATTATTTAGTTATAATAAGTGTAAATCAACTATTCCACAATTTTTTTTCATTTAATGTTAAAAGTTGTAGTGATTATCACTTTTTCCAAACGTGACTTACACTACAGACAGGATAAATTTGCATGGAATTACCCACAACAGAAACTGTATTGTGTGTCAGTTAGGGTTGTGTATTTGTCTGAAGAAGGCGTGCGTTTTGAGACTAGTCGAAACACGTAAAATTTGTACAAACAAATGAACTATTTGAGCCAATAATCTACCTTGTTCCTTCGTGAATCATCTCGTGTTTCATGCGCAAAGTTGAAGATAATTTCGAACGAATTAACGAACGAATTAGAAGATTTCCAACGATTAACGAATAGAGACATCATTACATTTTAACGCAAAGTTGAAGATATTTTCTGAACTTTAAATGTAGTGGTCGAAAATTAACGAATAGAGACATCATTACATTTTAACGCAAAGTTGAAGCTATTTTCTAAACTTTAAATGTAGTGGTCGAAAATTAACGAAGAGAGACATCATTACATTTTAACGCAAAGTTAAAGATATTTTCTGAACTTTAAATGTAGTGGTCGAAAATTAACGAATAGAGGCATCATTACATTTTAACGCAAAGTTGAAGATATTTTCTGAACATTAAATGTAGTGGTCGAAAATTAACGAATAGAGACATCATTACATTTTAACGCAAAGTTGAAGATATTTTCTGAACATTAAATGTAGTGGTCGAAAATTAACGAATAGAGACATCATTACATTTTAACGCAAAGTTGAAGATATTTCTGAACATTAAATGTAGTGGTCGAAAATTAATGAATAGAGACATCATTACATTTTAACGCAAAGTTGAAGATATTTTCTGAACATTAAATGTAGTGGTCGAAAATTAATGAATAGTGACATCATTACATTTTAACGCGAAGTTGAAGATATTTTCTGAACATTAAATGTAGTGGTCAAAAATTAACGAATAGAGACATCATTAAATTTTAACGCAAAGTTGAAGATATTTTCTGAACATTAAATGTAGTGGTCGAAAATTAATGAATAGAGACATCATTACATTTTAACGCAAAGTTGAAGATATTTTCTGAACATTAAATGTAGTGCTGAAAATTAATGAATAGAGACATCATTACAATTTTAACGCAAAGTTGAAGATATTTTCTGAACATTAAATGTAGTGGTCGAAAATTAATGAATAGAGACATCATTACATTTTAATTTTATAAGATATACAAATATAATTTTTCCCTTTCATTTGTATGAAATAGTGCACAATGCCTATACTCATAACATAAAATTGCAAAATATTTATGGGGACTTCAGTTATTACTCTAAAACGTTACTTTAATCATTACCTTAAACTCCACTGATCCTCGCAACTATTGCTATGAACGTAATTCAAATAATTTGAAGGTTATTGTTGCAAAACTCACATTCTCCAAAGTTTAATTTAAATAAAGGGTCCGGTGGCGATTTGTCCAATTGAATTTACCATTTTCAAACGTTGCCATTCAACGAACCCTATATCTTAGTTATAATTTTTAGAATGTGAGTTTTGCTACTATACCCTTTGCTTGAGAATTATGAGTAACTTAAATGCACGTAAAAACAGTTATATTTCTTTAGCCCTTTTTTTTAAGTAGTCAAAATAAAATGGGGACGATATTAAGGTTTAAATCATGGCATGCTTATTTTATTTTAATATCTACAACTCTCTATTACTTAATTTTAAAAAAATTGAAACACCAGATGTTTTACATATTTAGATACCCATCTCAAAATACGAATTTCAGATTAAACTTTAGATTTTATTAATTTTTTTAGCTATAAACAGACTACAGAGAGGGCCTGCACTTCTGATCCTTAAATATAGCATTTGAAGACCTTTAATTAGTTTGGGCTATTGTTATTTGGACTAGCCTGCCTATATCCCTAGATGTGGTATTTCCTGCTGCTATGCAACCATTACTTTGTTTATCGAATATTTCTGTATTTTTTTTTATTTATGGTAAAAAAAATCTTTTTTGAATAACCTTCGAATGCACTGAATTTATTTTAAAAGTATTGACCTAATAAAATATAACAAGTAGGTTCGTTACAGAATCTGTCACTTAAACCGCTTCCACACAGTATTTATGCTCAACGAAAAACGCACTATTTATACATTTTAGAAAGAAATTCGCCAAACAGAGCCTTTAGCTAATAATTTATTTCTAATTCAAACTTTTAAACGCCAAACTTAGCTATTTTCATGAATCTTCTTTCGCAAAATTAATAATTGCATATTATCGTTAATCGTTAATTATCGTTTGCTAAATTTGTTTGAAATTCGAATAATAATGATGGAATTTTTTTTTAATAAATATCTTTTATTTCCCATGTTCATTAACTTTCTTTCGAAAAAGAGAAGAATAAATAATTAGTAAAATTTATGCCTTAAAAATAAAAGCGAACTTTTGCATATTTTTTTTTCAGTTAGAATTCGCTATACATCTGTCCTCATACATATATAATGAACCATCAAAAGAACTCTATTGTGATATGACATCAATCCAAACTGAATCATATCACATAAATAAATATTTTTTCAAGAGTTTTATTTTAAATAAAGTTTCTCGTACGTTTGACGAGATGGCAACAGTGAAAATATTGAATGAAAATGGAATTTGCATGTTATTTCAATGTAGATTAAATTTTTAGTTATTTAAATTTTATACATACTTCTAATTTTAATTTTTTAATGAAATTTGGGATATAACCTAGCCTGATTTTTTGCTTCAAAATGACGTATCTCACTTGTTTGTGCAACTTGCGGTTCGTTCTGTGAAAGTGGGTGACAGACAGACGGACGGACGGACGGACTGAACGATTATAATACCTTCCACTTTTTACATTATAAATGTAGTGTGGAAGCTAAAAGAATATAAATTTTTAACACTATTTTATTTTTACATAACTGAGAGATATGTTAAGTTAACGAATTCATAAAATCAAAATAGAATCAACCACTCAATCAAAACTTCTAAAACTTACCTAAGTTCTTAACTCTCCACTACTGTGAAAATCACCTAATACTCATGAGCTTGATCAACCAATCAAAGACAACAACTCAAACACGGAGTTTAAAACTCGCGAACTCATCTTAACGGAGTAAATTACCTTTTCCCGCACTTAAACGCCCGTCATCTTAATCCGTCCACTCATCTCTCTTTCGTCTTTCTGGACCAAAGGCGAAGGGTTGCTAAGTTAAGGAAGAAGTCAGTTTTAAAAGAAAAAGTCGCCAACTGAGATGTAGTTTATCGCCAGATGGCGAGATAAGGGCTCCATCGGCAACCAGCGGCCCGCATGCGGCTCCCTTTACAATTTTTTTGCGTGGCCATTTAGTTCTTTTCAAAAATTCCAAATCATAAAAATTCTTTACAAAACCCGAAAACATTGATCAGATTTTAAAAACCTGAATGATTCGAATTAAAAAAAAGTTGTGTTTATTAGTTATTCTCAAACATTCCAAATCATAAAAAATATTTAAAACCCAGACACATTTAACAGGTTTTTAAAAAAATTATTCAAATAAAACTTTTTCCTTGTGTTTTTTAGCTTCCAAACTACGTTTATAACGAAAAAAGTGGAAGGTATTATAATCGTTCAGTCCGTCCATCTGTCCGTCACCCACTTTCACAGAACGAACCGCAAGTCGCACAAACAAGTGAGATACGTCATTTTGAAGCAAAAAATCAGGCTATGTTACATCCCAAATTTCATTAAAAAATTTAAATTAGAAGTATATTTAAATTTTAAATAACTAAAAATTTAATCTACATTGAAATAACATGCAAATTCCATTTTCATTCAATATTTTCACTGTTGCCATTTCGTCAAACGTAGAGAAACTTCATTTAAAATAAAAATAAAACTCTTGAAAAACATTTATTTATGTGTAATGATTTAGTTTGGATTGATGTCATATCACAATAGAGTTCTTTTGATGGTTTATTATATATATGAGGAAAGATACATAGAGCGAATTCTAACTTTGAATAAAAAAATATGCAAAAGTTCGCTTTCATTTTTACAGTTTTTCATTTTACTTATTATTTATTCTTCTCTTTTCGAAAGAAAGTTAATGAATATGGGAAATATTGGCGACTAAAAAAAAAACATCATTATTCTTCGAATTTCAAACAAATTTAGCAAACGATAATATGCAATTATTAATTTGCGAAAGAAGATTAATGAAAATAGTTAATTTTGGCGTTTAAAAGTTTGAATTAGAAATAAATTATTAGCTAAAGGCCCTGTTTGGCGAATTTCTTTCTGAGGTGTATAAATAGTGCGTTTTTTTGTTGATCACAAATATTGTGTGGAAGCGGTTGAAGTGACAGATTCTGTAACAAACCTACTTGTTTTTTTAGTTCTTCTAAAATATTCCAAATCATAAAAATTCTTTAAAACCCACAAACTTTTAACATATGTAAAAAAAAATTCAAATAAAGCTTTTATCTTGTGATTATTTTGCTGATGGATTATTATATATGATTACAAAATCAAAATTTTAACTATAGTTACATTACTTAAATAAGCAGTCATCCAGTAATCGCAATAAGAGATAAATGAAATTAAGAGACTACGCGGTTATAAAGCAAAAAAGCTTTTTTAAAGCAATAGAAACTTTTAGAACTCCGTTAAAAGACGAAATTCATTGTTGCTTATGATGAATGTTCAGAACGCCACAATCTATTGAAAAATAGTTTTGAAGTATCTATCATACACTTAAAAATGCAAATGCAGTTTCGAAAATTGAAAAAGAATTCCTGCTTAAAATGTTTGAAAATCTTGATAGCGTTTTAATGGAAGCTTTTTTAAGTCCCTTCGATACCATTCATATTATTGTTGTATGAATGACATTATTGAAATTTTATTTTCTATATTTTATTTTAATAAATGCATATTTGTAATTTCAGAGTAGTAACGAAAAATTAAAGGGACATAAATATTTTTTATTGTATCTAATTTTAATATAATTATAAGAAATTATTCGTACTTTTAAGGGCAAGTCAAAAACATGAAGAGAAATAGAATGTTACTGATTATAAAAATTACCTTTTCTACTGTTAACTAAAAATATTAGATTTTTAGTTACACAAACCGTTTGTGTAACTAAAAATATAATCTTTTTAGTTTGAAACGTTGTACTAAAGCTACACAAAGCCTATTGGCGATGGGCCTCGTAATTTAAAACCGAGGTAAGGTTACAAATATTTAGGATGCCCCTAAAATAGTTCGAGAGTTCTACAGTAATCATTCAATGAATTGCTTATGGAAATTTTCACTTATTTATTAAAATATTAATATTTTTCATAATGGGATGATTTAAATATTTTACAATACATGATTTGGCCTGATTTACAAAAGCAATATTATTCACAAAAAGACACTCTTTAGAATAAACTTTTTATTTAAACAAAATTCAGAATTTAAATTCTAAAAATATATACTTTTCAAAATGTACACAGTAAATATTTTCTAAAATTTAAATGAAAAAACAATTATTTGTATACATTAACACCATAATATCTTAATTTATTTTAACATTGTATCTCTTTCTGTTTATTAATTTTATCAAAAAGTTTCTTTTGATATTTTACCATAGCTTGGGTATCTTTCAACAATAATAAAATCTGAGCCATTGAAACCCATTTCCCTCGACTTCTATCTAAGGTAAAATTCGAATGGTTAGGAATGCACTCATCAACACACAACACCATTTCTAATGTTCTTTTGAAAGAATCTTCCGGTGTGGAACAAACTCGAAAGAGTTTCGCCGTCCACAAAGAAACTCGAGTGACACTGGTATCAAAAATAGGATCCATCATTTTGATGAAATTCCCCAACTTTTTGCCGAAATATTCAACTTCAAGATAATCTTCCACAGGATGCGACTTTTTAATGTCGTCAGCTAGACCAAAAGCCACGGTCACGAAACCCTCTTTTAATATCACAGTGTGAAGCATTGTGTTGTCAGGAACCTTGTGAGGCACTCTTTGTATCGGAAAGCCATCTACTTGAACATTGCTGATGATGCAGTTGCTGCCAACGTCCATTGCAATGTGTATGTCGCAGTATTCCACGACGGAACTTTCAGGAATGACGCTCCACGAATGGATGACGGAATGGATTATCGTTCCGTCGACAAATGTCGGAGCGAGAAAGTTGGTTGACAAACTGACAAATGAAAATTTGGCGATAGGAAAATCTTCTGAAAACTTATTTCCGCCACAAAGACTATCAACATATTCCTGCATTGTTCCCAAGTGGTGGAAATTGGAATTTTTCAACACCATTACCGAAAGGGGTGTTCCGTGGAGTTGAGCGTACAGCGCAGATTGAAGCGACGCCTGGTGTTCATTATCCGTATAATTGACGATGTACGAAGGGCTGGCCAAGTGTCCTAGGGGTTGGAGAAAGTCGCCATAGGAGCTTATCTCGCATTTTAGGGGCTTGTTGCTCTGGTAGAATTTTATGAGCTTCTTTGTTATAGTGTGGTCAAAGAAAAAAGCACTGTCACTAAATACGGTGTCTTCTTCCTCCCCTAAACAATAACAAAAAAGATGTATACATTATAGTATATTTGAGTTAAAAGGGATTGAGAGTGGGTCTCCAAACCGAAGTGTCTCTGTGTTAATCCAATGAGGAAAAAATAACTTTCTAAGCCACATTACTCTGGCTGCATTGAATAATTTTAGAAACTGATTATTTTATATGATAAACTAGCAAATAAATACCCGTTCTTCGCACGAACTAAAATATACCAAATCGATACAAGTATATGGGCATTTAATCTGCTATAGGATAATAAGGTTATGTCTTCATAAAATTTCATTACTTATATTGTTTCAAAATTCCAAAATAAAAATACATCGCTACAAAATGCACATCCTTTTATATCACAAAATCATCCTCAATATCAACTTATTAAAAATTTGATATTTCGTTGTAAAATTATTTATTGAAATTTTTTAAAAAATTCTAACTAATTTCAAAAAGTAGGTTTATAGAGCCCTGTAAGCTTTATAAATGTATCATATAAAAAAGCGTTTGTAGAAATATTCATTACAGCCAGGGTAATATGGCTTTGAAAATTGGATTAACACAGAGACACCTCAGTGGGGAGATTCGCTCCCAATTTTTTTTTTAAAGTTTATATAAAAAATTAAAGTTAATGAGACATGGATGGTTTCAATCATTCATATGTGAAACCAGAATGTTTCTGCGATATATATAGCTTACCCTCATCATAGGTTTAGATGATACATACTTCAATTGAAATCGGGGTTTAAATTAAAACAGATTGCCTGCTAAAGCATATAAGTATCATACGACATTTATACCACATATCCATCGTTCTCTGTAAAACCTTTATTAAAGCTCAATATTTATAAATATAAATTCACAATACTTTAAAAAATAATGCTACCGAGATTCAACTTAATAAACTTAATTTTTTATTATTATTTCATTACAAATGCCTTTTAGGTAAAGACATTGTCGTTAAACAGGGTTTTTTATAGCATTATAAAATAGACCTGTATTACTTTAGCTTATGCTTTTTTAATAATATAAAAAAATAAGAACTTATAAAAAATATTAAATTGCAGTTAATAATTTTACAATATTTAATAAATAGAAGATATTACTTATAATACTTCGACTGAAATGTCACTAGTAAGGTTATAAGTACTATTTACCAGAGTTAGAAAAGCTTCTGACTATGGCCCCATTCTCCTCCATCTCTTTTACAGTTGGTTTCTGCAAGACCCGTAAACACTCACTCATAAAAGAAGACCCATGTGTGCCGACATTATTTGGCAAAACATAAACGCCATGGGTGGTGCCAACAACCACAGGAGAAGGGTGTGCAAGGGCAGTGAAACCACCAGTTTTGAATGACCAGGAATCTATAATAATTGAAAATAAATTCAGAAATGAAAAAAAAGGGAAAATTAGCAATTATAATGAACTGCAAATATATTTAGAAAAAAAAATAGATAATATTGATTTAATTTGCAAAAGATTTTTAAGGAAAATAGTTAATTTTGGATTAACAAAATATATTAAAATTTAAAGCTGTGTTTGATTTTTTTTACTAAGGATTATAAATATTGTGTGAAAACGGTTCTAGGTGACAGTTACTGCAACAAATATACTAGTTTTTGATAAGAATTTCAGTGAGCATTTAAGTAAAAAGAAAGCGCGTTAGTTTAGGGTTTTTTTGTGACTTCTTTGTTTAACAGCGCTGGTCAAAGTGACCGAGAGTTACACTTACACCAACTGAATATGTCCCAAAATGTATAAGAAATCAAAAATTTAAATTACCATTATCATCTAAAGAGTAGCTGATAATCGCATCAGAGCTGGCAAGAAAGACACCAGGGGGCATCGATGTCAGGAAAGGTAAGTATGTTGCCAAAATGAGGTCCAGCATTTGGTATCCGTTTTCTTTGAATGGCAAAGGACTGAAAAGCTTTCCCAGAACAGACAAGTTAGGAAGTCTTTGACTGTAGCCTCCAGCTGGTATAAGAAGAAACCTCATGTTGTACATTCTTGTCCCATATATTTGAAATACTCTTTCCAGAACATCCATTGTAGAGCCACCACAACCTAAAAATCAATGGATAAATTTTATATTAGTTCAAAGGTACAAGGTGTTCCAAAATTGACCGGTCATTTTAAATGAGAAATCTCATCGAAAATAACTGGTTAATATTGGAACAACTTGTATGTTATGTGCAATAATTAATAATTTTATCACGTTCTAATTTAAAGATTAGCCCATCCAAGTTCATGAAATTTTTTCCGTCGTACTAAAAAACACATAGTAAAAAAACAGTTTCCAACCAGAAAGTTCATAAACAGTAAAAAATAAACATTAAACAGATGAAACACACATTAGCTTATTAGGACGACTTCACAGATTGTATTTTTGTTCCTAACATTCTATAAGCAGATCATACAAAGAAAAAACAATTTTCAATTGATAACTTTTTTTCAGGGATTGTGTGTGTGGAGTAATGCATTACTGGTAATACCATTACAATAACTTTTTTAGGTAACGTCAAGTAATCCTGCTAGATTTTTCAAAAACTAACTTAGTTGCTATCAGGCCTGTGCGGTAACGCGTTAATTGTAATAATTACTTTTTAACAGTAATCTTATAGGTAATTCGTTACATTTGAGAACCCAGTAATTTTACAGGTAATTCGTTACATAATTTTCGAAAAAGTAATATTTGTTACAGTAACTCGTTACTTTCATATCATTAACACTCTAATAAATGTCTAAAACAAAAAAATTCCTTAAAAAAACTAAATAAAAACTTTTACGTACTCTTTACTTAGAGGAGAAATATTTTTCCCACAAAATAATAAAACGTAATTGTGTAAGCGACTGAAATTCTGAGATGCAGCTGTTGTTCTACTATAGCAAGTAGATTTTTTGATAACTGTATAATAAAGTTGATTTTAAAAAAAATTATTTAGTCATTTATACTTTATTTTTCGAAACATTTGTAAATATGAAATGTTGTTGTAAAAAGTAATCTTAAAAGTAATTGTAATTTGTTACTTTTGGAAATTAGTAATTTTACAGGTAATTAATTTCTTTTTATGATAAGTAATTGTAATTGTAACGAGTTACATTTAAACAAGTAACGACCCAGCCCTGGTTGCTATTAATGGTAACGAAGTAACAAAAAATTTACTAGTTACTTTTCCGTTACTTCAAACACTTTCTCTTAATAGCGGAAGCTTGTCGGATGCCAATTTTGAAATGCAACTCCTTTTTAAATCAAGTGGAAAATTTGTTATGGTCCAGGTGTCTCTTCTTGGTATCCCAAATATTTTGATTAAGGAACAGTCCACTTTGTAAAAAAGTAAAGAACTTAAAGGAGTCAGGATTGCCAATCCCATGGTGTTTGGCGAGCCTAGGGGATTGTTGGGTTAGTTTGGTTGGAAATAATATGTCACACTAAAACTACACCTAGGTTATTAGTGAAAAGGGGATTATAGTTAATTGCTGATGATTGTCATCAATGGCACATGCATTTCTTTTTGATTTTGATTTGATCGTCAATATATTTGCATCTGCAGTATGTATGTATTATTTACCATATTCAGTATCACTTCGGGGAACGTTATAAGTTAAAACAAGTAGGTTTGTAACAGAATCTGTCAAACTTTCCCGAGTGATTGTTGCGAATGGCAATGATGATTTAATTCTAATAAAATTGGCTTCTTATGCTTTTAAATGAGCATTAAATTTTGCAGTTTTTTAAATAATGAAAGTACTTTGAATTCAAATTTTTCTGAGATTTTCAATGTCTTCTAATTTTGATGTGCTGAATTTTTTGACGTATTACACTTGCCTGTAGCTTTTGTAGTTTGGGCTATGAATGTGGGTGACAGACGGACTGAACGATTATAATACCGTCCACTTTTTACATTATAAACGTAGAGTTGGAAACTAAAAGCTATGCAATAATAGTGAACCCATGCAAGTTAGAACTGCACTTCACTTGAGAAACTGTTTCTACACCTTAAAGAAATATGCACCTGCAGAAGCAATAATCGCCAAATATAGTAACTCTGGCTTAAACCAAAATCTTTCTTACCCCTTTTCGTTTTACGAGTGATAGTTTGGACTCATCTAAAACACACGTCATAGATGCTAAGAAGTGATGGGAGGACTATAATTCATTTAATTGCAATGTTTTTGTTGTGCTTACGTTCCTTTAATCTTGTTTCTCCATGAAAAACGGTAATATGGTTAAATTGTAATTTTTCTTGTAAAACTTAAAATTTCTAAGAGTAAGTGAAATTAGTTACTTTTCATATTAAGTAACTATAATAGAGTCCCTTTTTAAATAAAGTAACTGTAACAAAGTTACTTTTTTTCTATTTTCACGTGACAGGGAATCGAGACTAAAATGCAACAAATTACTAGGTTAGGGAAGCATTCCCAGAACAAATAATTTTTGAACAAAAACTGGCCACAGGGAATATCTATCAAACAGTTGGTTGGACTATAGTGTACGAGAGATATGCATGTATACTATTAGGAGACATTTTAATTTCAAACTGTCCTCAAATGTGAAGGATGCCACCAGAGTAGGCATTCAACGCAACTCCATATTGATACCAAACGTCAAGTTAGAACATTTAGCAGCAATTGATTTAACCATAGCTTCCTACCTGACTTCTGAATTTGATGAAAAGTAGGAAGTCAGCGGTCGGTAGATGACGGATCAGTCAAACTGTTGTTGCTGTTGCTAATCCTCAGCTCATCTGACAGTAGTCAGATGAGCTTCAAAAGGTTGTTGACAAAAGTTTGATTAGAAAGACATAACATCTGACCCTTTGATTGTGATTGACCAGTCAAACTTGTGCTGACAAATGGTTCTATGTATGCTCGTAAAGTAACAAGCCACATGCTCTGTTTGATAATTTGTTTTCTATTTAGGTTTCTGTTTTGGTTTGGATATTTTTTATGATAGATTTATTAGATTTCAAATAATTTTAATGGATGATTAATATTGTTGAGAAATTTCTCCGGGTTCTTTGAGGCACAAACACAGTTCACAAGAACAAATTACTTTATTTGGCTTACTTCAAAGTACAGTTCAAAGACAGTTCACAAGAACAATTCTTTTTATTTCTTCACAAAAAAACACTTCCGCTAACAAAATTCACCGTTAGCAACTCTGTCTATACAGGAAATTCGACGATCTTCAAACAAAAACATAAACACAACAGAGCTACGTCCAAGCTCTCTTCACTACAGCAGGAGCAGAACTCCAAAGACGCTCTTAGTACATGGCAAGGTGTTTATATAGGCTGTTGGCGATCTTTCTAGAAAATTCCAGCGACATTACGCATATCCTGTTTTACGTAATGGCCAAAACGTCTCTCGAAACTTCGAGAACAGGATATAACGTAATGTCGCCAAGATCGACTACCTCGCCAAATGGATCCAATGACGTAATGGTGTTTTTCAACACGCTCTCGCCATGTACTACGGCTGATGCCATTAATACAGATAAAAGAATATAAGTTTAAGTTGTTTACAATATTTACAGAAGGATTTCGTAACAATATTTTTTGTACTCATTTTAATTCATGATAATTAATCAGCTCAATTAACTAAAATGGTTAAAAATAGGCCTATAGGCCCCCTCCCACCCTGACCTTCCCTACCTGACTACCCACAGAAGGCCCTACCCGGAAAACTGCTCCCAGACATCCTAGTAAACCATGTTATTTCTCAAATTCGGAAGGCAATTATATGTAGAAGGCTATAATTTAACATCCATCAGCAGGGCCGGCCCTAGACATTTTGGCGCTCCGGGCAAAACCTTACGTTTGCGCCCCCCCCCCCCCCGTTTTTTAAAGTAAATCTCATGCGACCAGAACAGTATATTACTATAGTTAGCGGAGACCGGGACTAGTTTTTCCATGGGGTAATTTTTCCACCGGGCCTTATACAAGAAATGAGCCTTTTGGAAGCGATCCGTTTATGTCACCCACAAGAATTTTTGCTCAGTTGCTGTTTGTAATATTTTCGTTGTTTTGTGTTAATTTTTTCAACGTTGCGTGAATTTCCATGCTTACGTTCAAACCTATATCAAACGTACTTTTATTAAACTTACAGTTTTATTACTGCGTATTCTAAAAGTGGCTCTTCTCTCTATGTAACCTATACATTCGTTTTCTAAATAACTTAAAATTCTACTCGTCAAGGTACTAATAAAGTCAAAATGTTTTCCAAAGGCATGTTTGGGCATGTTTTCCAAAATTTCACAGGGCAAGTTTTCCAACAATGCCTTGTGGAAAAGCGTGCTTCAACCTTTGTAAATTAAGCTTAATATTTCCAAAACCAAATTATTTTTTATCGTATGAACACGTAATGAAAAAGTTTGCTCCAGATTCAAAATTGTCTGCATAGTACTGAAAAAGGAAGCTAAATGAACTCGTACTATTCTGAAA
>JAFNEN010002200.1:0-10000 GCA_019343175.1 Oedothorax gibbosus
CGAGTAAAAACCACAAAATCTCTATTTTGGATTTTTAACTTCCTCGTAATACGTTGTTCATTACCAAAAATTTCATACAACATAGCTTATTATATTTAAAAGAGCGAAACCTGATCTAAGAGACCACAGGAACAACACGGATCTTGAAAAGAAGCGTTTTACTTATATCATGTTAGGAGGAAAACTTGAAAGGAAATGTGAAAACCGAAGTTAATAGAAGATGCATTTTTCAAAAATGCTAGTAAAAACGGGTGATTCAACATAGTGCAAAACCCCATTTTTAAAAATAAAAAAAAAATTACATATTAATTAAAAAAAAACTTTGATGGCGGTTTTTTGAGAAAAAAACCGGTTTCCGGTTTTTTCTCAAAATCGGAAACCGGTTTCCGGTTTTTAGACGGTTTTCCCAGCAGAAAACCGGTTTCCGGTTTAGACCGGCCTCATAAAAAAACCGGTTTTTCGGTCAAAACCGAGGGCAAAAACCGGTTTTTTAAAAAACCGGTTTCGGTTTTCCATCCCTACTCAAAAGTACTTGAGGAGTTCGACTGGTATAACCACGCTCCGGCGAAGCAGTAAACCAACCAAGATATCGAAAACCCAACCAGAGTTTCGGGAATGTAGGATTATTTATTTTTCCTTTGATATGGTTCTCGGAGGTTTCCCCATTATGTGATCTCCGGAGTTTTCGGTATTTGGATCGTCGGAGGGCTAGACATCGCAGGGCTTAAGCTTTTCCGAACTCGGGTATTTTCTGGATTATGGGTTAACTACCGAATTCTTAAAGAATTCCGAAAATCGAAATGAGTTAAGGGAAGCTACGAGATTTGCGAATCGCGTTATAAGCGCCCTAATATATAAATATATCGACATAGAAATCTAGTGTAGGTAGAGAAATTTCGTACAAAAATAAGGCCCTTAAAAAAAGGGAGTTGGCCTAAAGAAACTTAAAATTTTGCCCATCATTAACACCTCCGGAAAAAAAAATTTTACTCCTTTCTCGGTCATCAATGAAAACTAAACTTTAGTTTCAATAAACAGCAAGTTTAAATAATAAATTTTAAAAATAAAAAATTAATCACAATTTGAAGATGAAGTAAGATTAGATTACTCTAAGATGTCTTCGAATATCGGTTACCAGCCAATGCAATCCAATAATGCTTCCTGATCTACTCTTTTTGCTGCCTCACGAAATCTACCGATGAGGTCCCATCCAATCTGCCGCATCACCGAAACAGAACGTCATTCGATATTTTCCTGAATTTTCTTTAAGTTATTCGAAAATCTTAGCCCATTTTCTTTTCATGGAAAGGAGCATTCTTGCATGAAGTATTCGTAAATCACACTTCCGAGATATTTTTTAAGTAGAGAAATCGGTATCGGTTCGTTACGTTGGTTGGTTGGTGGTAGACATATATATTCAGGTTTGTGTGCTTGGTCAGCGACCCGCTTATAAACCTTCGTCAAGTAAGACAGACACAACAGACAACACACACATAAGTGGATCCATCTAATTTTTAGAGACAGAGGCCAACTAGAGGATCCCCAGAATTGGCTTGTCACCCCCAGAGGTATTGATTTGGTATGGGAACTTAGAGGACTTTCGGACCCAACAGATTTAACGAGCACATACTCCGCATATACTCGGTGGGTCTTCAGTGGTACCGGGACTCGATCGCGGGGGTTCGTTACGTGATTAGCGTTCTAAATTACGACTCCCGTTGCCAAAAGCCCTAATGTAGTACAACTTAGTATACGTTACGGTACAATTAGTACACTTAATGGTCCAAAGTCCCGACGCTCTATGCGTACGATGTCGCAATTAAATCTGCGTTGGGTGACACCTGCACTCAGGTGTCGACTCGTCACATGATTGGTGGACTGGTGGTTCTAAATTACGAACGTCCGTCACCAATAGCCTTCTTGTAGCTCTAGTGGAACGATATTTTAAATTTATTCTAAATAGACAGCTGGAATCGTCCAACAAGCCAAGCAACTAGAACCGGTTTTTCCACGGACCGGTTTTTAGCCACTTTTAACAGGTCCCGGTTAAAACCGAGAGGAAAATAAAGAACCGATTGAACCGAGAAGTGGTTGGATTTTTCAAAAACCGCATATCCCTAGCATCTGCACGTTCGTGGTTTTGTCATTTGACCGACGTTATGACATCCGACAGGAGGGCGGCACTAAACTCTTGTACAAAATTTGAAGCCCGCAGCTCTTTTAGTTCGAGCTGTAGAGTGGATTCAGACAGACAGACTTCATTCGGATTATCGACCCATCTCAATATACTTCCATACCTTACCTTAAGGGCACAGGGAATCTTGAGGGGAGTCGGAAGGTTCTATCCTATCTCTCACACATGTTAATTTACCTAACTTTAGGAACATTTTTCTCAGGAACCATGTGAGATATGGACTATAAACTTTTTTATATTTTGTTCCTTACATATATAGCTCTTTGATTTAAACGGAGGATATTTCAAAATATTAAAAAATACTTATACAGTGATTTTTTAAAAAAATATGTATTGAAAAACACAAAAAATAAGATTTAAAGTTATATAATGAGAGTAGTTTGAGAACGAAATGACATGATTTTTTTAGTTCTGTTGCTTCGGATGATTATGACATAATATGTATAACGGAATCTTGGATTTGTGATGAAATTGATAGCTGTGACTTATTTGACGACAGATATATTGTATACAGGAGGGATCGCGATCCGTCCATCATAGTAGTTTTAAACGTGGAGGTGGTGTACTTATTGTGGTTAAAAAAAGTCTTTCTACCTCTCAGGTATTATGTCTTGATTTGAACTTGGAGTGTTTATTTGTTAAAATTAATTTGAAATCTATTCATTACTTAATTATTTGTGTTATCTACTTCCCACCACTGATTCTTATATTGAGATCTTAGATTATTTGAGAATTTCCCTCCCGAATCAAGTTTTTTTTTATTTGTGGCGATTTTAATTTGCCTATTTTAAAAAGGATTTTATGAGTGTTGGTTGTACTGATGGTTCTCTTGGTGAATTATCTAATTTTATGTCACTCGATAATTTGAATCATGGGTATGATTACAAAAACACAAATTTTATGTACTTATGGTTTTTGATGAACTCTATTGATTGGAATTTTCTTCACAATTTTACTGACATTAATGTTGCTATTTTTAATTTTTATAACGTACTTTATAGCGTTTTTAACGAAGCTATTCCTGTCAGGAAATATCGTAATAAATATCCTTTTTGGTATTCTCTTAACACTAAAAAATTGTTGAAAGCCAAAGCTCTTCTTTTGAAAGTAAGTATCAAAAATGATTACCTTAATTATGTTTTCTAATCTTGAAAACAAACTTACATTGGAGCCTCAAATATTTTGGTCATATTTTAAGAAAAGTACGACAATAAGTAAAATACAGTTTATAATGATAAAGAATCTGTTGAGATAGTTTTGAAATTTCTAATAGTTTTAGTGATGTTATTGGGGTTGATGAAATCTTTCATAATGTTGTTGTATGTGCCATAAAGGAGTTAAAATCATCCTTAACAATTGGTGTTGATTAAGTTTCCTCCTTTATTAGCAAGGGTTGCTCCGATTCTTTCATTTATCCACTTCTCATTTTATTTAACTTGTCAATTAAAAGTAATTGATTTCCGGACGTTTGGAAAGAGACTAAAATTATTCCTGTACACAAAAAGGGTAATATCGCTGATTGTAACAATTATAGACCAATCGCCATCATAAGTCCTTTCTCTAAAATATTTGAAAGTATAATATATAAAAAATATTTGGTCAGGTTCATCACTTTATCTCTCCTCACCAACACGAATTCATGCCTAAAAGATCCACTGCAACAAAACCTACTCTGTTTGACCAATAAGGTCATGTCAGTTTTTTTATGATAAGTCTCAACTAGATGTAATATATACCGATTTTTCTAAGGCATTTGACACTATTGATTTTGGAATTCTATTAAATAAGTTACATAATTATGGTTTTAAAGCATGACTTATTGACTAGTTGTATTCATATTTAAATAACCCTTCTCTTCTTTATATGTTTATTTTAATAATGCTGTTTCAGATAAGTTTACAAATTCCTCAGGTGTTCCGCAGGGTTCTAAACTTGGTCCTCTTCTGTTCATTCTTTTTTTAATGATTTATGAACTGTTTTTGACAAATCGGATTATCTGTTTTTTGCTGATGACTTGAAAATAATGAAGACTGTTAAAACAATTGCTGATGCTAAAATTTTACAAACTGATTTGGACTGTCTTTATAAGTGGTGCATGCATAACGAATTGTATTTAAATATTAATAAATGTTTTGCTATGAGTTATTTCTCCACCTCCAAACCTTTACAACATAATTACAACATTAATAGTTCAAATTTAATCCGTCTTAATGAAATAACAGATCTTGGTATAATTTTTAGATATGATTTTAATTTTTTTTCTCATATTGATTCTATAGATTTCGAAGGCTTACAGAAATCTAGGTTTCATTAAGCGTAAAACGACAAATTTTTCAAACTTAAAATTTTTAACTGTTCTGTTGTCCGTTCAAAACTGGAATATTGTAGTATTATCTGGAATACTTATCTTAATAACAAAAATATCTTAATTGAAAGTTCAAAATAATTTTCTTCGTTTTCTACATTTCAAAAAATTTAAATATTATCCTTATTATACCCCCTCATCCAATCTTCAGAGTCTGTTTCATATGCCCACATTAAAATCAAGAAGGCATCTTTCTTCTCTCTCTTTGTTGTTCTTTTATAAAATTATAAATTATAAGGTTGATTGTCCTGAAATATTGTGTTTCATTAATTTTTCTGTAAAAAGTCATGTCTCGCATAATAATGATTTATTTGTCCACTCTGTAAAAATAATTATTTAAGTAATCATCCACTTTATAGATTTTATCGTAATTTTAATCTTTTTAGTAATGAACTTGACTTATTTTCAACTTTTAATGATTTTAAACAAGTAGGTTTGTAACAGAATCTGTCACTTAACCCGCTTCCACACATTTGTGTTTAACAGGAATAAACGCGCCAAACACAACATTAGTTCTATATTAAACATTTACACGCTAAATTTGGCTAGTTTCATTTATTTTATTTCGAAAATTCAATAATTATTACTTATCGTTTGCAAAAATTAATTCATATTTCAAAGAATAAATATGTAATATTCCTCGCTTTTAAATAGAATGAAAACATTTCCTATCAACATACAAAGAATCCGTAGTGAAATATATTTGACGTCATTTCAAACTGATCGATTTCGCAAAAATAAATTTATTTAAATTTATTGTCTAAAAGAATTAAAGTTTCTCGAGCAATTGTTGCGAATGGCAAAGGTGATTTAATTCTAATAAAAACAGGGCCTTTAGCTATTTGTAATTTCAAAGTTTTAAATGCCTAAATTAACTATTTTCATTAATCTACTTTCTCAGATTTAATAATTAGACTTTATCGTTTGCTAAATTTGTTTGAAGTTCGAAGAATAATGATGTAATCTTTTTTAATAAATATCTTTGTGTCGCCTTAATTTCCCATTTACATTTCTTTCGAAAATTAACTTATTTATAGTTTGTTACATTAATTTACAGTTCAAAAAATGTATAATTAGTACAATTGATGCTTTAAAAATAAAAGCGAAACTTTGCATATTTTTTTTATGCCAAGTTAGAATTCTCTATGCACATCTTTCTTCATACATATATAATGAACCATCAAAAGAACTCTATTGTGATATTACAACAATCCAAACTGAATTATTTCACATAAATAAATATTTTTATTTCAAACTAGCAAATTTATACCCGTTCTTCGCACGGAATAAAAAAAATATATCAAATAGATCCCAAATATGTGTACTATATACCCTGTTTTAGGATCATAAACTTATTATTGTTTCCGCTCGTTATAAATTATAAAATCCCGTTTCATTGCCTTAAAATTCCAAAATGAAAAATACGCTATAAAATGCACTCATAAATGTCATCCCAATTCCCTCATAAATACATAGAACCTTTTAGCTCATTTGGCGCGTTTTGGAAAATAATTTGGCGAAAAAATAGATATAGCTACCCACACCCATTATACAGCTCTAACACAATGACCTTCGAACAACCAACCAGCTTATAAATTATTTATAAAAGAAATTGCCTATTTGGCGAATTTTAGTTAATAATTTGGCGAGTTTGGCAACGTATTTGGCGAAAAAATAAAGACATAACACACTAATAGCTCTAGTGCGATGGCCTTTATTAACCATCATAGTTCAGTAATAGCTTAACTATACATTTATTGCTTAAATATGCATACATGCAGTCAACAGAAAAATCCAATGAAAAAATCATCAAATAAACCCACAATAAAATCCGGGAATGAAGACTGGCGGAATTACGTCACTTGAAACGTGTCAATTATTTTTCAAATAATAAATTTAGTTTCTGAAAGTAATGGCAAAAGAATAAAATAAACATTTTGAATTTTAAATGTTTTCGTTAAAAGTTTTATTTAATTTTTTCAGCCGATGGCATCAGGAAAGAGAAAAAATGATCGGATTTGAGCGAAAGTGGTGTATTTTTTTCAGAAATTCGAATTTTCTCTAAAAATGGAACGAATATGAAAAAACTAAGCCTCAGGTGCACACGTTAGTATTAAAGGGAATCTATCTTTAAAATTTCGAATTCCTGTGGGCAGTATAAGTCGGTCTTTTACGATCCGATAACAGACACACACACACACAGACAGACAGACTCTTTCTTTTATTATTATAGATAAAGTTTCTCGTACGTTTAACGAAATGGCAACAGTGAAAATATTGAATAAAAATGGAATTCGCACGATTGTCTCCAGGGAGGAGAGAGGTTATTTCAGGTTATTAGGACCTGGTTATTTCAATGTAGATTAAATTGTTAGTTATTTAAATTTTAAATGAACTTCTAAATTAAATTTTTTAATGAAATTTGGAATGTAGCCTAATCTGATTTTTGCTTCAAAATGACGTATCCCACTTGTCTGTGGGACTTGTGGTTCTTTCTGTGAAAGTGGGTGACGGACGGACGGGCAGACAGACGGACTGAACGATTATAAAACCTTCCACTTTTTACGTTATAAACGTAGTGTGGAAGCTAAAAAGATTGTCTACGGATTTTATACAATTGAATGTCTGTCCTTTTCCCCACCACTGTAATTGGGTTGTACTGTTGTGTGTGTTTTCCTAAATAAATAATATATTAAATAATATAATATAATATAATATAATATAATATAAAATTAAATAATTAAATAAATAAATAAAAATTAAATAAAAATAAAAATTAAATAAATAAATAAAAATTAAATAAATAAATAAAAATTAAATAAATAAATAAATAAAAATTAAATAAATAAATAAAAATTAAATAAATAAATAAAAATTAAATAAATAAAAATTAAATAAATAAATAAAATTAATAATTAAATAAATAATTAAATAAAATGAATTAATTAAATAAATTAATTAATAATTAAATTAAATAGTCACTGAAAACCACGCTTAGCTATTCGTCTTTGCAATGCATGTAATTTCTTGCCCACTTAACTCGAGCATCCTTATGGCGTTTTGTAAGCTTTGCATGCGTCGCATTTTACAAAATTTTAAAAACTTACTTGCTTTTAGCCTTCCGTGGACTGTAGATTTTGATACTGAAGCTGTAATTTTTTTTGGCTGTAGATCGTACAGACAATTTTCGGTCGAAACAAGTCTCACAATTTCTGTCTTGCCTTTTTTTTTTTTTTTTTTTTTTTTTGGTCTTCCAGGGCGAGATTTTGGTTCGAAATAGTCACCTTTCGGCTTTCGCTAGGATTTGATAAATACTAGCTTTGCTAAAGCTTAATTCTTTATTATTCTAGCAATATCTACAACTCTCATCCCTGACTTTTAAACGATGAATTTGTAAAATTTTTATTTTTCGTAATTGCGCGTTGGCAGGCATCTTTGCAATCAATAAAAAAGGAACAACATACTAGTTTTTATCTCAGGAAGCTATTACGTCATGTGTACAAATAATAGAATATCCAAATTTATATTTTTATTAATAAAAACGCTCTTAACATCTTTAGTCCATAAACTTTTGGGAAAGTAATTTTTCGTTTTTATTTTTTAAAATAAATTTATGATCTCTCACAGTTGTTTAAGCGTTTTATTTTGAAATACCCTCTTAGATATTTTCATAAATTATTTCGTCATTCACACTCGCTTATTAATCTCTTAAACTTGAAAAAAACAGCTGTCTATAAACTTTTGGGACGCGCTGTATTACAATGTTGTTATGTCGTGCGCCTTCAGGCCGTAGCTTGGAAGACAAGAGGATGCAGTAGCGACCATTGGCACAAGGCTTTGACTACCCGTGAGGGGTGGGTGTCTTAACTTCTACTCCGACAGGGCACCACCTTCTCAATATAGACACGTCGCTGGAGGGAATGGGCATTTTTCTCCAGGCACCCATGGTACTGTGCTATAACCGCCTACAGGACTCTCGGACCCACAGATTTAACAAACGAAAAAATGGTTTCTCCGCATGTACTCAGGACAACACAAATAATCCTAAGCCTTATCCGGGTTTCGATCCCGGGCCCACTCGCATTATAAGCGAGGACCGAAACCACCATACTGGCTGGGCGACAATAAATATTATTTAAAAGAAAAAAGTAGGTTGTGACAGAAACAGTTCCCCATAGAAAGCTTCCACATAAAACCCCATGCGTCAAAAGCGTCAACCACAGCAGTCAGTTCCATATTAAACTTTTTTAGACCTCAGAATTAAGCTATTTTTCAACGAAAATTTAAAATTATTACTCATCGCGTTTGCTAAATTTTTTTTTATTTTAAAGAATTATTTTTAAATACCATTTAAAAAACAAAAGACAATGAAAAATTATGCCAAAAGGAATAGTTAGTAATGAAACATCATCTATATATCTAAAACGCAAAGTCCTGACTGACTGACTCACTCATTCATCATTTATTCCTTCACTCACGTATCAGTAGAAAGAAAACACCGATTCTGGGTCAGTGGCGGGATGCGGGATGGGATGGATGGGATGGAATGCCAATGACGTCACGGAAATGCCAATGTCTTAGCGGAAATGACGTATTGAAAGTGGAGTTGAGTTGTTTTTAGCTGATACACGGAAATGCCAATGACTTAACGGAAATGCCAATAACGTCACGGAAATGCCAGTGACGTCACGGAAATACCAATGACGTCACGGAAATGCCTATGACGTAGCGGAAATGCCTTAGATATGAAAGTAGAGTGGAGTTGAGTTGGTTTTAGCTGATAGTTGAGTTGTTTGAGTGCTGAAATGTATACTTTTTTGTTATATTTACATGATAATTAAGGTAATTCATATCGAAATAATGAGTGGATATGAAAGTAGAGTGGAGTTGAGTTGTTTTTAGCTGATAGTTTAGATGTTTGAGTGATGAAATGTGTACTTTATTGTTATATTTTCATAGTAATTAAGGTAATTTATATCGAAATAATGTCTAAATAGAGACATATAGGCTGAATACTGTAGATGTAATTGGAAATGTTTATGATGTACACTCGTGGCGCCATCTACTGATGAGGAAATAAATGATTTTAATGTAAAATAAGGTTTTGCCACGAAAAATAAATAAATTTTTGCGCGAAAAATATGAAAAAGCGAGTTTTTGACGATTCGAACATACGATCTCTCACAAAAATATTTTAATATACTTTTCAGTTGTTTGAATTTCTTAGAAAATGTAAAAATGCCTGAATTTGTTCTTCAAAGATTCAATTATTTATTCTTCTAGTAAATTTAGAGAATGATAAAGAATCATCGTGCTAGTTATTTAGTTAATATTTTATAATTATAAAATAATTTTTTTTTAATAATCTATTTTTATTTTTATTTTTTTACATTTGTTACTTTTCAATATTTGAATTTCATTATCAAAGCAAATATTTTTGA